>JAYRBW010039215.1:0-11756 GCA_036023295.1 Invenusta paracnida | reverse complement strand
ATCGGTGTTGGCTAGATGTCAGCTTAGGAGTACATGTTAATCCAATCACTATGGAATATTCTGCCGTAGATTAATTTCTTTACGAACTACTAGGTGTGAATGTTTTTATACATTTTATATATGTCTCTTGAAATTGTTATGTCAAACTTTAGTTTAATTAGACAATATTTTATTAAGGGAAGTTTTTTTATTTAAAATATCTGCACATTTATATGTTCAAATATTTAACTTGTTCTACTTTAGTTTAAATTAGTTTACTCTATTAACGAGTATTTGCCGAACTGTTCACTGTAATGCTTGTCATATTATTATGAAATTACGTTTTGATTGGTCGTAAATCCGAATAGCAAATAATAAGTTATTTTAATAACATTACTTGCAACAATCATAATATATTCTTTAAAATAATCCCCGTTTGCTGATAAACGTCAAAGAATGTTTTATGTTTGTGAAAGAAGTAATTTCACATAAAAGTTTTAAAAAGATTCTTGTTTTGTTAGCTCTTTTATTGTCTATCTAATTTGTATGTATTATAAAGTATTTGAGACTCGTTTAAAAATGTCATAAATTTAAAAGTGGCAAACTAACTGTAGTCAATAAGCTCCCTAGCTCTTTTTATCAATTTTGATAATTATTTCATGTGTATCAAATAAATTGTTATACATTTGTGTTTGAAGTGGTACAAGGAAATAAATAAACGTTTTTTACAAAATAATATATTGTACTGAACAATTTTTAATAGTTTTAAATATAAATTAATATAGTATGTTTCCTTTTTTTACAATGATTTAAAAATGAGTAAATCAGATATATGCCATGATTTTTGTAATTAATTTTTACTGGTCAAGGTGAAGTCTATTGTTGGAACACAATTAATATCGCGCGTGTACATTTCATTTTTCCTTCTCCATCTAATATATTACATAGAAATCATATAAATGTATTACAGAAAGTCAATATAGACACAGACAGTGCACCTACAGTATTATTCTGATATACTCTCTAACAGTTTAATATAACGCTGTGGTCTTCTAGTTTTAATAAACGAAGCTTTTGATGATTTCTATTTGCTACCCTATTTATTTGTCTGTTTGTCTGTCTGACTGACTGAACATATTTTCTTGTTCAGTTTTGTCGTAAGTTAATTGAGGGAAGCCGAAGGTTATTTGAATTATTATAGATGCTTGTCTCCCTTTCTCTACCTTGTTCATAATTACTTTCGGTGCATTGTGTGTGCACCTCATTTCAGTCTATTCCACACGCTGTAAAATAATATACGAACTATCGGTTGATTCCATTAATTGATTAGTCACTTTGTATAATATGAAACCACTCGTCATAAGGTTGACAATTATACAGCGTACATAACTTGGTGTCTTATATTAATGTAGATTAGCATTAATCTATATGAAAGCATTTAATTAAGTTCTTCATGACTATATTTGCACTATTTAAATAATCTAACATATCGATTTTTTTGTTTTGAATTTTTGAATTTCTAGTATTTTCCTTTAATTCTAACCGATTCTTTTGATGTTAAGTAACACATAATTCATTATAATAGTTTAATCCCTTAGTCTACAAATTACTCTATAACTTCATTTGCAAAATGCAAAATTATATCTGTTTTATATCTATAGTTCCACTATTTTTTCGTGATATTATTTATCTTGTTTTTAAATAGAATTTTTGGGTATTTTTTCTCGTTATTGTAATTCTTAAAACCTACTAGTTTGTTACGCGTGAGAGTTTTTCAACTGACACAAACGTGTCTCTCTGAAATGCAATCATAAAAATTTATCAGATTTTTAACCTTACAATTTAATCGACGAACAGTTAGCATGAAATAACTAAAGTTATGAACTAAGTTTACGACCTAATATATTTCTTCGTGTGTGTATTATTTTATTTTAGCATATTACTTACAAATTATTTTTCATTATTGTCTATTTTTATCACAAGTATACATTGACAGTATTTCGTAGAATTATTTTTTAAATTATTCTTACCCATTCAATGAAAATGATTTTATTCTGCGGATCATATTTCACAGAATTTAATGAATTAAACATGTTTAAAATAGACTTACCCTATTAGTGTGTTTTTTGAAATGTTATATCTAAATTTTTAATTAAAAATATCAAAGTTTTCTTTTACTTTTTAAAGTTAGTAATTAGTTAATCTTCCGTATATGAATTTCAATTTGACATCTGTTTTACAAATAAACCTGGTAATAATAGACTTATTATTAATGTCAATGGCATAAATACTAAATAAGACTATAATTACAATTTCAGTTTTATTCTTAGTAGGTTTGTACATTGCTGTTTTCGAATGACTGCCCTATAATCCAGTTTTTACTTTTGCCCTCTTTCACCCGGCCCATTGCACCACCCAGACGATCGCAGACAGCATTCAGGCCGATGCGGATGACGACACACTCTTAAAGTGTCTCGTGGATGTCGCAGATTCGGCAACCAAGTTCATCCGTCCCTATCTTCCCCAGACCATTGAACTCTGTTTCAAGGTTTGTTCTTTATTTGTTAGGCTGATTGTCATTGCCCCATTATGGGAGTACAGCAGGAACTACTATAACGGTGTTTAAAGTACTCCCAGCAGTACAGCTTGTTACAATATTATACTTTCGATGGATTATTGTGCTATTACTGCGGCATGTGTGTGATCATAGATATTCGTTTACTTTATATATTATACTTTGTATGTGTATTGATTAATTTCTATGTGTGTGATATTATGTTGTTGATAGCGTATTTCATGTATATATCATTAGTTAACAGTAAGCATTAATTGGTTTCAGTAGTTTAGTTGAGTTTAACAAGACAATAAGCATATCAACGCGTGCGTTTATTAGCTATGAAACCAGCATTTTTACTGTCAACGATTGGCAATGCACTTTGGACTTGTCAATTTTTTAAATAAAAAAGTATTTGATTCTCACAGCGTGCTTGTTCTTACTATTATTAAATAGCGTATTTAATAATAAAACATTAAAAATGTTACACTATTTTTTATAGTGTTTCTACACGTATCGTTTTTCACTGTTACTTATATTGTTAACTTTAAGATATACTCTTATTATATTTTCTGATATGCAATGCTATTTTCATAGTATGTTCTTATGGCAGTTATAAGTCTGCGTACCTGCTTATAAGGCGATACTAATATTTGTTAATAGCAAAATCAAGTTAACACAAAGTATGGATGTCTTATGATACTCTGCTATAATACCATTTGTGTACATTTTAATGTTGTTATTAACCTTTCTCATATGTGGTATTGTTTGCTTTGTGAAGTTTCCACTTGTACACGAAACGGTGAAAAATAAACCTTATTTTAAGGAGTATGCTTTGTTTATATTGATTAAAATTATATTGACGTTGTAAAATCATTGTTTATATTTCATATATTGTTGTCAAATTTAAAACAATTCGATTTGTAACCAAGAAAGAAGGATCTTGTCGGCTAAATGTCAACCATGTTTACTAAGAAGATATTATCGTTAAAGCAGACTATTTAAAGGGTGTACAGGTGTTAATCACAAATCTAAGATTCTCTGTCCCCTTCTTCCTGTCTGTCTCCCAGATCCTGCAGAACACAGAAATGGAGGACATGCAGCGTCACCTTGCTCTGGAGGTGATCATCTCTCTGGCTGAGAATGCCCCCGCGGCCGTACGCAAGGCGGGCAAGTACATCGAGCCCATGATCCACACTCTGATCAAGCTGATGACAGACTTGGAGGAGGATGCCGGCTGGTCGACACAGGACGAGCCAGAGGAGGATGATGACACGAGTAATGCCGTCACCGCTGAGATGGCATTGGACCGGTTTGCCTGCGCTATGGGTGGCCAACGGGTCCTCAATGTCATTGTGCAGACAATCTCGCCGATGCTTATGAGCAGTGAGCAATCCCTTTCATTGTTATAAAGTGTCTTTTCATACATAAAATGATTTCAAGGGGTGATCAGGTGAATAAAACTAACGATCATTCACAAATCTGCCCTACAGTACTCTTTTACAAAGAATAACTCTTCTTTAAAATCATTTCGTTACATTCGATCTGTGAATAAAATGTTAATTTTGTTAATAACGATGAATGTGAGAGTGCTCGTAAGTTGAGATAAATTAGTAATTGTTTTCTTTTTGTCCCTTGGCTGCAGACTTCAATCTGGGTAGATTTAATTAACAATAATAATAAAACCATGTTATATATAATTGTATGACTTTGTCCTTGTTAATATTAATTTAATAGAGCATTGCTAAACTAAGCAATTTAAACAAATGAAACCATAAACTTTACCTTAAGATAATTGATCGGAAAATCAAGTTCAGCATAACATTATGGGTTTTTTGCATGAATTTATTTTTGACTATGTAGTCTATACATTTCGAAGTAGCAGTATATTGTGCAAAATAATTTACTTGTTACAATGTATATAATTAGTATATTACTTTTTAAATGTGGCGTGCTTTAAAGTTAGCCGAACTATAATTTAATCCTGTATATTTCGTGTAATTAATGCTATCTGTACAAAGCGAGATCAATTAATAACTACAATGCATAAACTAGGTTCTGCTATTCTATCAATCAAGGGGGTTTTATCAAGCAAACTACTCTCCGGGATTTCTAGATACTAGCAGCTGTATATTATGCGCTCATTATTCCAAGGAACCACTCAAAGACATTAGCCGAAAAGTGTGACATTCCAGCAAGACGTATAGGATAGCTAATTATAGTATGAGTGTAAAAAATGGGGACACTGTCATGCGATATTTTAATTTTCTCTTGGATACTTTGATGAGTGAAACCTAGCGTAAGTTACTAAATGTGGTCGCTATCCTTCTTTGAACTTTTACGAAGAATTTTATTCGCATGACATTGTCTACTTGTCGTTGTAACGAATATAATCGATACATTTTAGTGAGTAACAGTCATCTAAAAGAAGACTATATTAATCGTTAGTTTTGTACTATTCACCATCCGTCGCCCAGTAATATTATTGAAGACAAAGGCTTTCTTAATTACGCCGTCGATAAATTTTTTCTTCGTTATTCCTTTTTTTATATTCTAGTAAAAGCAGACATGTATTTTCTTTTGAAACCAAAATTATCCCTATATTTCAAGAAGTCTGATTAATAGAATTAATAATTTTGTACTTAACTATTTCTTAAACAATCACATTAATTATAGAAAAAGGAATAATCAGCGAAGATCATATACATCGATTTTTTAAAGAATTATTATAATATATTCCTTGTAATTTGATTGTCTTAGTGAATCTAAAAGTGCATTTAAAGTTCCGCTATTGTTTTAAAATAGTAATTAAATTATCACTAATCCTATTTTTACTTTCCGTTTTTCGCCGTGGTTTCTCGTCTAAGTTATGTTACTTAAACGAAAGTCCTCTACTCAAAAATTACTTAACGCTGTAGTGTATCGTTGATAATGTAATATAGGTTCCAGTATAAAACATAACATTGTAACTTAATCAAATTATGTAATTTAATTGTAACATTTCCAGTTTTAATAATTTAACGATTGCAGAATTGTATTATAACATTCCATATAGAAGGTACTAATAGTACCTTTAAAGTTTAATAGATTCCATTAGATTACTAATTTAGAACAACATTTTTTTCATTTACAATTATTTGAGGTAAGTACTCTGCTTACAAAAGTCGACGATATTGTCAAGTATGATATCGTTATATTAAATTGTCAGTTACTGTGCTTTAAATAGTATAAATATATTATAAAGCGTATGTAATAAATTGTCGTCCAATAGGAGACCAATATTTAAAGGGAAAAATCACGTGACTTCGTATGGAACGCATCAAAATCGTATATTTTGTTTATGCTGCATCCAAGTGTTTATATTTAGAATATTAGCCACTTAATCAACTAGTTTTCCCTGTTGGCGTGGAAATATTATATGCCTGTAATTTATTATTACTATAATTTTCTGCTCAACAGCCAACTGGCAGGACCGCTACGCTGGACTGATGGCAGTGTCGGCATGTGGAGAGGGTTGCCACAAGTTCATGGATACCATGCTCGGCTCGATTCTCGACTCTATCCTCCCCTTCCTCGGGGACCCTCACCCCCGTGTCCGCTATGCCGCCTGCAATGCTGTGGGCCAGATGGCCACAGACTTTGGACCTAAACTCCAGAAGTGTTTCCACGCCAAGGTAGTCCCAGCTCTAATGGCGGTCCTTGATGATTCGACTAACCCCCGAGTGCAGGCTCATGCTGGTGCGGCTCTGGTCAACTTCAGCGAAAACTGTCCCAAGGTACCAGGACATTCAGTCTTATTTTAGTTAATAATTATATAATCTTGCATTGTCATTTTTCTTGTCGTAATGTAAATTATACGCTTTTCAAGTTTTATTCTACTTATTAGTAGTACGTGACAGTTGTGTTAATGTATAATATAACTCTTTTAGTATACACTGTCGATTATTAGAAAATCATGTGAAGTAAAACTTCTTCTGTGTGTTTGCATTTTGCTATTGCAACAATATCGCTTCTTTTCACAATGATATGGTAATGTATATCATAAAAATGATGCCTGTATTTACAGAAATTTGCTATTATATAATTAATTGCTTTATAGTAACCATGTTGTCTGTTATTATATAGCATGTTCCATTGTATATGTTATCGTTGCTTTTAGTTTAAAAATTAAGTCAATGTATTTTTATTTGGCAAACTTATTTATCCCATTGAATACTTTATCAATGTTATTGATTTGAAACAATTTGTTTACTATGTAAGAAAGGACGGTTATTGGTAGGTGAATTTACAAATATGTAGTTTGAATTATCTATTTTTATTATTTGAAAAGAAATAGTTACATATAGATGTCTAAAACTCGTTTTTTCACGAGAATTAAATAGATTATTATTGGAAATTATTAAATTAAAAAAGCATTTACTATACTATAGTATACTTTAATTTATGAATAATAGGGACTACTTTATTTGTCACCATTCCAAACTTTTTATTATATTCAAATCTATGTTTCCGATACATGTTGCTTACAGAACATCTTGGTGGAGCACATCGATCAGTTGATGGCTAAACTGGAGCAGGTCATGACGGCTAAATTCCAGGAACTCGTTCAGAAGGGAAGCAAAATGGTCCTTGAACAGATTGTAACCACTGTTGCGTCGGTTGCTGACACTGCAGAAGATAAATTTGCGCCTTACTATGACCGGTTAGTGTTCTTTCATTATTTTCGTTGTCATTGAATTGTATTGATTTTTTGGATCTACAACATAATATTTCTTGCCACTTTAATTTTTATTATAATTATTAATTGCATGCTCTTAGATCTGAGGGTTATTTGATTTGAAATGGTAGAAATAGTAACGGTATTTGACTGAAAAATTAAATTTTACAATTATAATATATTCCTAGGTATATAAGTTTTTCTGATTAATATTGTGGGTAATTTCTATAGTTTCATTTTATCCCTTTTAGTTCACTTAAAAACTGCAAGATTTGTTTTTACAATAATAAAAAATAGAAATTGGCTTTTCCAGTTCTAAAAATTAATATGCTTTATTTATTTGGAATGCAGTAATATACTTATACAGTATTTATATTGCCAAATTTCCTGTAAATCTTTTTTTTTTAGTTTCCGAGTGAGTTTATAAATTGTCACACCCGATAAACAAGGTATTTCAGTGTAATACCGTGTCAGTGGTCACCATTTAGGGGCGTACTATGCAATGAAATGATTTCGGTCTAAAGCGTTCTCGTTGCCCTCCCTCAATCCAGGTTCATGCCCTGCCTCAAGTATATCATGGAACACGCGGTTCACCCAGACTTGCGCCTCCTCCGGGGCAAGACGATCGAGTGCATCAGTCTGATCGGTTTGGCTGTTGGCAAGGAGAAGTTCCTTCAGGACGCTGCCGCTGTCATGAACCTGCTCCTCAAGACACAGACACAGGACGCTGAGATGTCTAGCGACGATCCCCAGGTTCGAGATAGCTCATGAAAATCTGGGAAATAATAAGACATTAAATTACCGGTTTTTATATCTGGAAGTAACAGAAGTTGAGCAATTTGTTTTTTGCCCGAGTGGAATTAGATTTCTATTGTATTTTGTATTGCTTGCATAAAACTACAATTGTCAACAAATTTGGAATTTACCCCCACTAGTCAGGGTGTCCACTCTCCTAAAATTTTCTAAAATATCCTAAACATTTTGAGGAACTCCTGAAATTTCTTAAATGTCCTTAAATTTTGGCAAAATGCACAAAACCCTCCATAAATATTCTAAAAATGATTTGTGGTGGAGGAAAAAAATGTTTTATTGAATTTTTTTCAGTATAATTAACAGTGAGATAATTTCATTTCACATGAATTTTACTATTTCCAGAATTATACATGAATTTTTGATTACATACACAAATTTTCTACTCTTAATATACACAATTTTTTGTAGGTACATAATGTTATTTTGCAGGCATGAGAATTGTCCGCTGTTAGGAGGAAATCCTCTGGGCCCTATTATATATTCTAACTCAAGAGCCTATAGTCTAGCAAATAGTCTATCTTTATTTGTATAAAGAGGCCCATAATGAAATTTATTTTGTAGAGGGCCTTATTCTATTTGTTTTGTAGAGGGCCCTGTTCTATATTCTAACTCAAGGGCCCTAGTCTATCTTTATTTAATAAGAGTTTATCTTTAAGTCTATCTTTATATTTTTTATTGTAGATTAACAATTATGTTTAAATTATTTTAAATGCCTTTAGATGCATTCTAAGCTTTTAAAAGCTAAAATTTTGGCGCTGGGCGCTGATAACACCCAGGAGGTTGGGGGCCTTACAAAAATGCTTCCTCCGTAAACACGCTAGACCGTTATCATGCCTGATATATAACTAAAGATAATGATTTTCTGTGAAATACGATTCTAACGAATGATTACATTGAGACGATGGGATGCCAGCTTGCATCGCCGTATTGCACTAGCATTTCAGTGATACATGTATTTATACATAATATATTATTGCATATACTAACGCTTACTAATTTTTACGTTTTTGTTTATTTGTATTAACTAACTTTTTACTATTATAATATGTGCTAGATTTGTCTAGATATTCAATGTGTATATGTATATATATGTAGTAGGGAGGAGTGTCCCGACTTTACCCTCCCTCTCGACCAATCAGAATCGAGCAAGCGCCAGCCAATGAGAGGGCTGTAACAGTATTTAAGAGACTTTTTTTGTATATTTAAACAAAACTGCGCCAAATTCAAATTATTAAATACGCGGGAATATTTTAATTAATTTGTTATTTAAACAAAAATTTTTCACACTTAAATTCAAATTTAAAAGTGCGCGTAATTATGTGGCGCCAAATTTAAAATTGCGTGGAGTTATGTACCAGTATTAAATCGTATTTAAGGGAAAAACTCACTAGAACACCCATTTTTAATACTTTTCTAATAATCAGAGGCAAATCATAATCACGCAACAATTATACATAGGTTACATAAATACTACTTGTCTTAAATTTCAGTAGTATAACTATATATAACTGTAATTTGAAAAAATTATTAAATTGCTAAATTATATAACTAAACTTCTAAATGATTTTCTTTTTGAATGCTAAAAATACGCTAAACTCCTAAATTGTATGCAAAGAGTTCCCTACATATATGCTTAAAATGTTCTAAAGATATGCAAAACTCCTAAATTAATCCCTTAATGTATGCAAAGAGTTCCCTACCGGTATACTAAAAATATCCTAAAGATAATGCTAAACTCCTAAATTATTCCCCTAATGTATGCTAAAAGTTCCCTATCAGTATGCTAAAAATGTCGTAAATATATGCTAAACTTCTAAATGAATCCCTAAGAGTATGCTATGAGCTTCCTATATAATGCTGCATATTGAGGCTATGCTATATAACGCCGCATTTTACGCCGCAATTTATTTATCTTTATACAGAAAGAAACCACCAGTGGAATAAGTAAGAGTTTTTTTAAAGAATTTGAGTTTATCAATGTTTCTTTGATGGAAACTATGGATTTGGCTTGTAATTATGTTTATTCTTCTAATTTCCCTCCTCCTTTTGATATAAATTATTAAAAAACCCTTACTCATTCCCCTGGGGGTTGCTTTCTGTATAAAGATAAATTAATTGCGGCGTAAAATACGGCGTTATATAGGGAGCTCATGTCATACTTTTAGGGATTCATTTAGGAGTTTAGCATTTCGTTAGGACATTTTTAGCATACCGGTAGGGAACTCTTAGCATACTTTTAGGGATTCATTTAGGAGTTTAGAATATCTTTAGGACATTTTTAGCATACCGGTAGGGAACTCTTAGCATACATTAAGGGAATCATTTTGGAGTTTAGCATATTTTTAGGACATTTTTAGCATACCGGTAGGGAACTCTTAGCATACATTAAGAGATTTTTTAGGAGTTTAGCATATCTTTTGGACATTTTTAGCATACCGGTCGGGAACTCTTAGCATACTTGTAGGGATTCATTTAGGAGTTTAGGGATGATTGTCGTGTCATTATGGTGTTTGCCTTTGATTAATACAAACGTTTTAAATAGGGATTACCTCGTAACTTTTCCCTTAATTATGATTTAATTTGAATACTAGTATTTAATCCCGCGTTTAATTAGAATCTCCGGGTGTTTTAAATTTAAATTTTGCGCAATACGTTTTGATTAAATAGATAATTTTTTTCAAAGTACTTTTATATTATATCTAATAATACGACTAACATTTTTGACAAGTAGTATAATGTAAATTATGAATATTTGTCACGTGATTATGATTTTCCTCTGATCAATTGAAAAGTATTAAATAAGGCTGTTCCCGTAACTTTTCCACCTTAAATAGGATTTAATACTAGAACATAATCCCACATTAAAAATAGCTTATTTAATAATGGCATGGTGTTTGCAAAAATTGAAATTCCGGCGCAATTTTATGTTGAAAACGAATCAGTTTTTTGAAAATCCCGCTGACTTAAATTTGAATTCCTGCCCTGTCATAGGCTGAGCGTATTTACTACCCAATAATATTCAATTTACTCTTCCCCTGCGCTTTTTTTACCATTTTTCTAAATTCAGTTTTGAACCATTTTCGCTTTGAAATTTCAATATTTTTCATCATTTCATCGACTTATTTTTTGACAACTTGTGAATTTGGCTAAAAAACGCAGAAGGGGGAGAGTAAATTGTATACTTCTCGACAAATTGACAAACGGACATATTCTTAGTATTTTTAGAAAATTGTCAAATTCTTAGTATTTGTAGAAAATTGACAAAATTGTAATTTATTTTATTTGTAAAAAATGCATGTGGTCCAAATTTATAGATCATATCAAGAAGGTGATATACAGAAATCATTATCTAATTTACCAAGCTTTTTATGGGCAAAATATCCTGCAAAAACATCTACCTGACCATAATTATACAAGATTAGATAATCAATTAGATGAAAATGACCAACCAAAATATGGTGAAAAATCAATTAATAGAATTGATATAGCAGCTTACAAACATGACATTTTATATAGAGATAATATTGATTTAGAAACTCGTCATAAAGCAGATCAACAAATGATTCAAGATTAGATTAAATTGCAAATCCTACATTTAGAAAAAAATTGAACGATTTCTTATTAAGAAAATATTTTTAGCAAATGTAAAATTATAATTCTTTATGAATCTCATCAGCCTAATCCCATACCTAT
>JAYRBW010039204.1:0-11757 GCA_036023295.1 Invenusta paracnida | reverse complement strand
AAAAAGGGAAAAATAAATTTAAGAAGGGAACATTGGATTGATTTTCTCGGTATATTGATGGGTGATATTATATATGTATGTAAATATAATTGATAAAACTTCATAATTGTCTTGTGAGCAAGTGAAGTGGAAAGAATTTGGGTAATTTGATCAAGGTTCCGATATAGGCAAGTAGATTGATGGAAATTTGTATCTCAAATATCTAATTTGTCCCAATATCTGCATTCCCCTAAGTTGCTAATTTGAAACACTCGTTCTTAAGAAATCTAATTTTACCAAATTCACGATTATGAGATTGTTTTAAGTGTTGCGATTCTCATTTTATTCAATATACTCTAATTACACAGAGAAAATTAAACCGTAGAAAAATTGTGAAATACGAATTCATATATTTATATTCCCATTTTGTCATTAAAGTTTGGCTTAATTAATATAAAAAGAAAACGTATATACATTTATTATCATATTTTTCTTCATCCACTCAACATTCTTTGGCTAAAATAATTACCATACTTTGCGCCTGGTTGGTACTCAAGATATCCTGTAATCTTTTATTGATTATATAGATATAAAATCAATGATATCACAGAGAAGCAGAACTGTTTTATACATTGTATGTACAGATATTTTCGGTGCATTTCTTCGCTATATGTAAGCCATACCAGCATACATTATAAGACGGAGCTGTCAAGTCTTTTGGGAGTACACACAAATAAGAAGGAAGGATGGCGATATAATTAAATCTACTGACACTTGAGAACATATCTATATCCCCTTTGACCAAAGGAATTGGATCTTCTTCGCCACATCTTCTTCTCCTCATATTTCTCGACAGTTTAACTGACAAAAATGACACTCTGTTACCTCCAAAATGGAAGCTCTTGCGAATAAATGTTTGTGAAATAGTAAGATAAAAGTAGAGTCATCTAAGGATAATACAATATGTTAGTTAGGTAACTTAGTCTTTAGATAACAATCATACCATGTAAGTAAAACATAGAACATTTCTCTAAATTATTAGTTGGACCATACATATATTATAATTTAGATATTTAAGGCATCTGATATTAAATATAACGCTCTTTATACATTTAACATTGAAATATTGAGTATAAAAGATAATGTAAATGTCCACTTTCCTCACATTATAACACAAATAAAAGAAATTCATTGTATATTAATTTGGAATATTTAGAATATTTTAAAATAAATATAAGTTTGAAGTATACAGGGTGTTCAAAAAATTTCGCTAGATTGATGTAAATCTATTTTTTAAGTTGGAAATTCTAAAACTAACTACATCGATATGAATTTATTTTTGGAATTTGAAAATACCAATTTAGGAAAACCTGGTAATTACAAAATCAGCCAAATGATCACATTAATATAATAGAAGTCAAACATTTTTTGTTAGCACATTGAAGCCAAAACTCGACGGAATTATGTTCGTCGAGTTTTGTTTTCAGTGTGCTAACAATAGAAATATAATAAAAAATATTATTAAATAGATCTATTATTAGATCTCTATGGTGCTAACAGTAAAACATTTTGACAAGGTGGATGATCCAATGAAGCCTGCTGAACAGTCACATCAACAGGCATAAATGATTATATTGGACTGCTGAAAACCCCCTATATTATAGTGTTTTGAAAAAGTTGCTTGAAGACACGGTTTTAGAAATATGACATTAGCCGCAGATAATATAACAAGCAGATGGGCACCTCTCTAAAAATGTAATCATAGTTAACACAAATCCAGTATGGTGGAATACGCTGAAATCATATATGTACACTACATATATACATATATATACAATAATGAAAATATATTTATTTAAAAAAAACTCATTTTTGGATTTCTCATTTAAAAAACACCAAGGATTGCTTGTTCCACCATAGTGCATTTGTCCTCAATGTGTTTACACATTTAATATGCAGCGCTGAGAAGATACATATCTGATCCTATTTTCATTATCAGTGGCACTATCTACATTGTAGCAAAATGTATTAATCGCAATGGTATATTATTCTTACCTTTTTATGTACTTTTTTTTGGTCAAATTTGAACACAAATATGAAATTATTTTTCGTAGATACTTATAATCTAAAACCCACGTATAGATTGTTCTCATCAGATGCTTATATTATGCCAACATAGATAGGGATAGATTGATTGATCGTCAGTCTTCATCATATCTTATAATTTATAGACTATTCATTAACCGCTGAGAATGACCGTCACAGTTTTAATAAGCATCTTATGTAATGCTTAATGATCGTGAGATATCTAAATTAAAACTTGTCTTTTATTTAGATTGTATAGAGCGAAATATATACAGTTTAAAAGTGGGTTTTTTACTAAAAATATATCTAAAAAGATCAGTCTTCTCTTTTCTCGTGCACTCTTACAAAGGGAATATTTAATAAAAAATAAAATAACATCTAACTATAAACAAATAAACTCGTGCACTCTTACAAAGGGAATATAAAATAAAATAACATCTAACTATAAACAAATAAACTCGTGCACTCTTACAAAGGGAATAAAAAATATAAAATAAAATAACATCTAACTATAAACAAATAAAATTTTCTCAGGTCATTATCAAAAATATATAAGAAAATTTTTCTGAGGATTTTATGGGGAAATCTACTTTTTTGATTGCTATACTTGTACATCTCAGATATTATGAGTTTTAAGTGACTTTATGAGTAAACATTTTCAAATATCCGAAATGTTGGAAAAATAGGAGTTTGACTGCGTTACCGAAACTAAAATTAGGTAAGTTTATGTTCAGTAGAATAGTCAAAACATGGAAAATGAATAAGTGTAGTTGTTCAACAGCAAGAATTAGGGTTCTTCAGGTGGTGTTAGTTATTCTTCTGGATTATACTAGGTATATATGGTTTTATTATTACTTGAAATATTAAATTTTAGATAATACTTTTAGATTCGTATATATATAAATAAGAGTTTCTCATTTAAGGCCTATGCATTGCACACCAGAGGTGTGCGCAGTGCGGCGCGACGCGTCGAAATCTTAGTCTACACCGACCATGGCATTGCGTTGAAAAATCAATACACTCCATGCAGAAAAGTTACATATAAACAGAGAAAAAAAAGATGTATCGGTACACCGAATTCCCCTTCTTAGCACAAAGCCTATAAACTTTGTGCTCTTTTAAGGTTGTAAGGTCAAATCCAAAAATTGACTACAGTACCTAGTATTCTTATCATTGTAGACATCATTTGCCTAAACCAGTATAAGGCATCATCACCTTTGGCGAACCCTAACCCATGGACACCTTAATAATAGTATCATGATGATACTATTGATAATATAATGATACTATTATTAAGGTGTCCATGCCTAACCTCACCAGTGAATATTGATTTTTGACGCACGTAAAGTGGGTAATTGTCATCATTGATTTTTACGCGCTGCTTTATACGTATTGCCTATAAAATTGAATGCTTTTCAACTTTTTACGCGCTGCACGCATTTGGTGTGCATAGGCCTTAAGGCAAGTGAAAAATGACTGCATAAACTTGAGGGATGAATATATTAATATGATCTAGACATTACATCTTATTAGCTTGTCACGTCTATATTTGTGGGTAAAACTCACTCCAGTTCAGCAGTCCAGTAAATTAACTTAGATATAGAAAGATATTTTCTCTGTCATTCGGGTTTAGTATAATCACTGAAGAAGAAAGATGTGCTTATATTAACCAGCTGTTACTTACTTCAAGGAGGTATATTACGTCATTCTTTAAAAAAGATTGACATACGTAGATAAAGTTTTCTAATCATTTTTGTGTGCAATTCATTTCTCCATAAAAATTGGGAAATTATGCTTAGAATTTAATTTATGTACAGACAATATTTTACTTTTTTTAATTCTTAATTTATTATCGTTATCACAACTAAGAAACCGAATATTAGTGTTTTGTAAATAATATTTTCAAAAAAGATATTATTGAAATATATATTTGAATTCCATAATAATTAGCTTCACAATATTTAGATAAACAATTGCAAGACTCTTAATTTGATATTAAAAATAATACAAATATTAAAATTGCTGACAATAAATAAATATTTGTTTATTTCTGTGTTTCAAACACTGCATTATGTAAAAATATGTATTTTGTAGAATTCTTATTTATACAATATTAGCTTCATATGAAAAAAAATCGTTATAACATTCCATATTAAGAATATACCTGATTATAAATGTAACACTTTTTTTATGAAAAAGCAATTATTATGAAAGTACGCGTAATAATTAAAACCATACCACGATATTAATATACAAATGAAAAAAAACTAATTACGCATTTTTCAAAATAAGGCATAATAAGGCAAAGCTAATAAATTAATATTTAGGTTAGACTCTGTTGAAGAGCGCAAATTGTATAAATTATAAGCAAAACTTATTATCTTAAAATGTTTCCGATATTATTTTTTCAAATTTATATTTTTCTGGTGCTTATACGTATTTATATTTATATTTACTTATATTTGCGTATATATGTATATTCAACTAATCTTCTTTGGAATATTAACTACCCATATATTAATTATTTAATATGCACTAAGTGCATTCTCCTTTGTAAATTACTCTACATAGATTTAATGCTGAGATACAAAATGCCTTAAAATGTAATTAAATTAATGATGAAAAACATTCTCCCTGTTTTGCAGAGCTTAAATACCGACAGTTAGTATAGGTATAGTAGTGCCACCTACAAATTAAAAATAGATGAATATAATTATAACTAGGTACGTCTGAAAATATTGTTTCAGCACACCAGAACACAATTACCTGGAATTCATAATGATTCCCCGGAACTATTCTCTATTAAAAATATAACTTAGGTATCTAAATTGTACACCTACGCATTAAAGTAAACCAGAACATCCAAGAACAGGAAAAGTAGGTCTGCAAAATGATGGATAAGCAGGATAGATTTAGGGAGAAAAATATAAATCCAACCAAAAAGTTGAAGTATATGGAAGCTGAACGGGTCCTAAATACCAGTCGCCCTCAATAGTCGGAGCAAATTGAATTTAGTCGACGACGTTTTTGGAATAGATTGTGGAGTGGAGCGGTGCGTCGCGGCTCACAGTAGTGGAACGAAAATACAGAGGCGAGAGGCGACGAAGGGAAACGGATGAAGGGAGCTAGAAACACCCTCATCAGCGCGGTTTATATGTCTTATTATTAGGCAGTCTTTTTGTCGGTCGGTAGACAAGAAGTCATGCTTGCCATTTAGCAAGCGTGCGGCTAACTTGTGTCGATGTATAACTATAAGTAACTGCTGCTGTTAGTGTTGGACAAGCTGCTGATGTTTTTACTGCTCCATGTTATATTTTTTCTGCGTCTAACTCCGTTGGTTAGATTTTCTTGGTGATTTTTGTACACGCTTTTTGTTTCCTATTACCCTGCCGAAGTCAAACTACAACTGCAGGAAAGGTGGAGAAAAAAGAAAAACATTAGGAAAAAGTGGGAAGAAAAGAAATATTTCAATTTTTTGTCTCCTTCCTTTATCCACGCTTGTCAACACGAGATGAGATAAGTGATTATATTCGTCTTTCTGGCACGCTGTAGATTCTGATGGTCAGTTGACCCCAGGAATCCAGAAAATATTAATAGAATATATATAACCCTTAATATAGTATTCTTCATGATTTAGTTATAAATAAATATATATTAACGATTTTACGAAATGCCTGTACACAGTCATCGTTGTATTATCATCAAATTTGAAGTTGTATATAGTAATATTGTTGTTCTAGTTTATTTTGATAAGCTGAATTCCAAGTAAGTTGTCCTCATTTGTAACACTTTAAGCATGCCATTGTATATATAGCTGTTTAGTTAATTCATAAAAATACTGTTTATCAAACTGTTGTAAATAATTTCTAGGGAATACTTTAAAGTAGTTCCTGATAATTTCATACATTTCGAACTTTTATTTTTATAATGCTGTTATTATGTGTATAATATGGACTTAAATAATAAATTTAATGTCAAAAATTAATCGCGGTTATGACAATTTATTTAATTAGTTTTTCATGTGGATATGAAACCATATGTACTATGGAACATGAAAATAAAAATTATCCTGGAACCACGTTGGTCCAACGCCGTAATGAAGAGGTTAAAGCATTTATTTTCAAAGATACAAAAATATAATTCGGTACAAAAAATCAATTTTTCCAACTTTTTAAACAATATACTGTATACATGTATATATAATATGTATATGAAGAATTCATTATTTAGCAAAAACAATTATACGCTAATTTTTCTTCTGATAATAATAATTAAAAGAAGGTAAATTCATACTTTACGAAACTTAATCTATTTGAAACTCGTGGTATTGTAGAAAATAAAATCTGTACTAATCAAGCCACTCCTTCCCCTCCTCTCGTCCCCTCTCCCTTTAAATATTGTACTATGTAGTAAGTTACAGAACTCATTTTATAATATTATTAGCAAAGAAAATTATGAGATGTAGAATCAGATTTCTGTTTCAAATCTTTAATTTATTGATTAAATTTATAATTTGTTATCATCATTAATTTAAAAAAATTGTTTTTGCTATTGTGTGCAGAGTTCGGTTAAATGAATGAATTAAAATGACAAATAATAATAAATCAATTATGCTGTTATTACTTAAAGTTTTCTCAGTTTTTCTGAAGTACCATTATTATTCATTATTTTTGTTTATCAAATTAAATTAAATTAAAATCATTTTTCATTTCATACACATAATTTAAAAACATTTAAAAATAACACTAACATTATATAATATACCTACAATAAGTTAAAAAATACTCGTATCACCTTTAAAATTATTATAAAAGTGCATATTAAGTGCATATATATACATATAAATATGTGGTAGGTCAGATAATCTAAACAATTTTTTAAACAATATATGTCAACAGGGCGTTTAGTTGGATTATTCTTATACCGATATATTTACGAAAATTACATTTTTCCTGTCATAACAGAGAACAGATGATAGAAAAAAGTAAACGTATGAAAGGTCACATCGGGAAAACTACAATTGGGAAATACCTATGTTATATATATATATATTATAATCTCTGAGGAATATATAATCCATTCGAAAATATTGCAACAAATTCTGTCAGAATGATATAATATATAAATTGTGAATTAATTATCTGTTTCCTGTATATGCTTATAAACTTTATATAAACGAGAAATGTATTGCATGCTTATGTAGACTTTGATCGACTGTAAATCGTGTTTTGCACGTAACTATGCAATCCCTTAATTAGCTTTTAGTGTGAAGTTATATCTATAATGCTCCGCTTTGATACACTGATTATGCACGTCTCAGCTATGCTTCAGTGCGTGAGGGTTCGCTATCAAATAATAATATTCAATAGCAGATCGATTCCCAGCTGCTCTTCCCCTTAGTTTTATTTATTCTCTCAATATTTAATTGACCTGAAAACTTTTTTAACACTCACGCATTTATATATACCTAATCCAGACCAAGTCAAGTCAACACTAAACAGACTGGGATATATTCACGCCTGATTTGCCTCAGATCTTGCGAAATCTGTGGAAGGTATGCCAAGATATACTAGAACTGGCACCGTAGCAAAATCTTTCATCCCAAAATATTTGCATTTTATAAATTTAACAGCGCGACAAAAGAACAAACTTGATTTTTTTCTTTTTTGTCCATAGCTCGACATTTGAAATTGAAAAATGTCTTCGATAGGTGTCCAGGAACTTGAAATGTAAATATTTGTGAGGGAAATATGATACTCCAAGATTTAATAAATATCAAATTTTGTTCCAAACCAGACTTGACTTAAAGACTTTCAAGAACTATTTTATTGAAAAAAATTGAATTACTGGATTTCCCAATCAATAAAATATTTCGATATTATTAAACCAAACACGATGTTACGGCAATCAAACACAATATATGATTTTAAGGCGATTTATGTGGTGTAATGAAGCATTGAATATCAGTTTAAAGTTATCAAATTCAATACAAAGAAATCAAGCCAATTTTATCGACATATAGCAATCAAATTAAGGATCCAGAAATTAATTTAGGAACACTTGAATCAAAGCGCTACGAGTATTTTAATAACTTTATTTATATTTACGTCTGGGGTACGGACCTATGAGCCACCCTGTATATATTGCTAATAATAATAATTTAGCATAATTGTCATATTATTGCCGTTTTGTGTATATCCCAGTGGCGCGCGACTTGGCTGTCCTGTGTATACGAGTAGGTACTTATAAGATGTAGAAATAAAAACAAAATGTTATTTAAAAGGAAAATTATAATCTTTTAGTGGTTATTTTAAATATGAATAATATTAAATAAATAAATGAAACATTCATTGAAAAACATCTTTTTATTGTAATTAGTTTTATTTATTGATAAAAATACTAAATAATGAATAGTATTTATATTTTAATCATGTTTATGGTTCATTTTAATTTTTTTCTACTTATATAATAAAAGAAATTTCTATTGTTTTTCAGTAAAAAATGATCAATAATAAATAATGATAGGACTACAAAAAGTATAAGGTATCTATTCCTTGGATAAACGATACTTCAATAAAACTCAAACTATTTTGAAGTATGCTTCATTTTCATATTTTAATGACAAAACACCCTATTTGAACACCACACATTTAGCTATCTTATATCTATATTTTTATTTACTAATATAAAAACTAAACTACTATATATTTACTTTATTTGCAAAAAATTTAAAATATATATATCTAATTGTTAAACACACTACTTGTAAGCCAATTATAAACAGAACAGTGTCAGCTTACGGCATATAGTTCGCATGAAATATTTATATGTGTACATTTTCTTCAACATTTAGTAGCATATGGATTCCACTATTAATTATTCTATCTATACCATGCTACCGGAATCCTACAATTACGCTTTAAATGTAAAATATAATTGGAAAACCCGATTATAATATATTATTAATAATCTTATAATTTATTAGTTATATATATTTCTGTTGATATTTTTAAGTACTCTATGTCCAAAACTAAACATTCCATTAGGATGTCCTGATATATAGCATGTTGTTTTTTCTTTACTATTTTCAATGTTACCGTGCATCGTTTGAATCGCTTTTCCCCTATAATTCCGTGAACAAATAAAAGGACAGAACATCACACTGTTTAAATTGAATTTTGTTTTTGCACAACTGCAGATTCACAAAAGTTCTCTTTATTATAGATACACTGCAAGACACACGCATCTCGTTCCTTATACATATATATGTATATTCTTCGCTATTCCATCGTACAAATATGCAGATAGGATAATCGAATCTGAAATTGTGCGCGCGCATACTATATGCAGAAGTTAGTGAATGTATACAATACATATATTACATGGGAAGAAATTAGATATTTATTTTAGATTTCACTGCATTACTTTGAATTACCCTCACGGACGCTGATATGATCTATCGCTTTTTATACTTACAGACCGCAAAACCAGACGTACCATATTATACTGACACCCACGCGTATAAATTTTGTGTGAGCATCAGCTGTGTCTGAGCCTGTTTCCAATTCTCCAACGCCTCGCTTCCTCCTCTTTATACAGGCGGCAGCACATCTTTCATTTCTAAAGTAACTTCTCTACAATTACTTACTCAGAAAGAAGAAAAAGTGGGAACGCACGCCCAAGAGCTACTGTCAAGATCAATTTGGATCAGACATTTCTTCTTTTCTCTTCTGATCTGAGGAGCCGCTGTGTCTCCATTTGTTTATATTTTTCGCATGTGACCAGTCACTGAGAGTATAACACTCATTTCTCCAATGCTTTATTCCTTAACTTTTCTATGTCGAAGTACTTATGTCAAATGAAATGACCACTGGTTAGCCACACACGAAGCCGTTTGATCGAAAGCCTCTGAATGTCCGTGATAACTTTTCTCCCTTTACCATCAGCTAAATACCTATACCTGCATATAATACTTGAGCAAAAGTCTGGGCACAAAGTCACCGAAGTACCATTAGCAGTATATTCTCCAAATTCTTTATTTTCTCTGCACAGATGGTAGATGGATAGATAGATAGATAGGTAAAAAGCTGCTTTCTTCCTCTTATTTGCATCTTTAATCAATAACCCGACGCATTCTTTAAAATTTGCTTAAAATCTATCATTTCCTCATAACTGGGTATACGAGTCAGTTTATTTCATCACAAAATATTAGAAAGAGACAATTTTTAATTTGGATAAAACCGAAATTGTCATTTGAACAATTTCATCTCAAAACCTCTTTTAAGGAATTTCTTTTAAATGAAAGCTACACTTTCAATGAAAGCTATGTTTTCAATTAAACATGTTGTAAATAAATTTAACAAATATTAATTATAAAATTGATAAAAATTACTAACTATATAGGAAATCTAAATTTCAGTCAAATAAAAAAATAATTCAAATAACTTCAAGAAAAATTTGAATGAATCTTCTGAATTATCCTGCAAATGAACAGTTAACTCCCGATATATAAATCTTTTACCGTCGTCCATATTCACTTATTTCTTCAATTTGATTATTATATACATATATTTAGACTATATTAGAATAAAATATTTGTTATAATAACAATGTATGAAACCTAATAGATATACGTTTAAGTAAGTTTTTAATATACTAAAATCTAAACGCATACGGTAAACGAAGTGAAAAGGCAATTATGCAATGATAATATACATAATATGTTGAATCAATATATTTTATTGCTTATACATATACCTAGATAATAGCTGTAGGTATTTGATTGCCTTTTATCTGTATTTGAATGATTAAGCACATTATGATTACATTTAATTCTTAATTAAATGCTTTAAATCTGCGTTTGAATGTCATAACACCCATATTTAAATTATATTTCAACCGCATACTTTAACCTCTTTGATTTGATTATATAAATAACACCGCGTTTGATTAAATGAACTCCTATAGCAGAGTCATTTTATTGGGAATTCTATATTTTTAAATATGTAATATTCCATTCTATTTTAGGGAAAATACAGGCCACTATATTTGTATGACATATATACTGTAAGAGTAAGATTAAGAGAATGCACATGATATCATATAGGGATAATCTATATCTATACCATATGGTACCTACTTTGTATATGGGAGATGAGAATGCCTAAATGCATTAAATGTGTACTCAGCTAAGTTTTACTTATGTAGGTACCAGCTGCAAACGTTTACATTCGTTGTGTCAAGAGTGTACGCATGGTGAACAGATTACACACAGTGAAGTGTGTTCACAGGTCTTCGCATCTCTCACAACCGTATCGAGCTATTCTCTCAGAAAAATAAAGCAATCAATAAATTATCTGATTTCATTTGAGATTGAGGCATTGTATATAGGTACTAGCTTCACCTTTGATACATTTCTGGAGATGCTGCGAGTATAGTTAGATAGATAAACATATATATGCATATATACAACATACATTTAAATAATATATCATAAACATGTGATAGCTGCAGTTCGTGATGAGGAGTAAAATGTACATACCAATTATATATAAATGAGTACATTTCGTGACATTGATGTACATAGATATGACAAAGGCTACATACATTAGGAATGGTATATCTAGACCTATGGCAATAGGTCGTTAGCTAGTAAAGCTAAGCGAACTATGTAGTAGGTAATATAGGATAGTT
>JAYRBW010039193.1:0-11758 GCA_036023295.1 Invenusta paracnida | reverse complement strand
CGGTGATACCACAGGGGACAATCACCACCTAGAGTAGAGAAGGATAGACCAGACGTGTATTTTTGACAATCCATAATCACCACAAAATAAGAATTAATAATATATAAAATGATTTACTAATTTTCTCTTTAAATGAAAATTTCAGGAAATATTACTCATAATAATTTCTCAGTTCTCAACCAAATGAATTGAAAATCCCTAACACGGGCTAAAATTTTCTTACAAAGCTCTCTTAATGAATCAATTTTTTTGACAGACGTCTCTTTTGGGTCCTTCCGGGGCCCTCCTGACACCTCCTAAATCGTGGTTGAGATCAAAGTTTCCAATTCTAATAACGAATTTACAGTAAATATTCCAAATGAATAAAAGGCTGATTCAAGGTTGCCAATAGTAGATACAGGTTGCTATATGCTTTTAATCACTTATGAGGCCCCTGGGCGTCCAGGTCGTCAGGGATTACTCCATGGAGGATTATTTTTAAATGGTGCAATAAAAATTATTATAAATTATATTTTCAACATCCAACAATAAAGCTACACAGTGGCTTTTATCAATTTCAAGACCGAGGAATCTTTCAGAATAATCCTGACGTCTGCATTCAGGTCCTCCAGGACGTCAGAGAATACTCTAGTCTTTGTAGGACTATTTCATTAGTATGTATTAAAAAATAAGCAATAAAATGTATTTGTCATCTGATAGCATTTAGGATCATTGGGAGTGCCTGTTTAAGTCTGTTTAGCTTTTCAAAAAGCTTCTGACGTCACAATACGGATCGTCGGGGACGTCAGGGATTACTCCTTGTAGGACTATATTTCATTAGTACGAACTCAAAAGTTAGCAATCATATATAATTTGTATATTCCAGTAATGTTTATTGTCATTAGGTACTCATTTAAAGTCAATCTAACTTTATAGTAACTAATATACTATAGCCTATGTACAGTTTCGACAAGACTTTCTCCTGAAGGTCTAGAAGAACCCAGATGCTGCAACCGCACTATGAAAAGTATGTAAACCAATTAAAAATGTAAATATATGTTGGACAATTTATAATGGCTAGTCTATACTTTATTAGAATCGTTAACTCTTTTAGTCCATGAATAGTGACTTGAAGACCATCTCTTGAAGGTCTAGGATGGACCTACATAGATGCTACAACTGCATAATAAAACGTGTATTATAAAATATTAATTGCAGAAATCATATACCTTCAATATTGATTGTTTAAAACGTTTTTGTAAAATGATAAACTATTTTCATTTTGAAGAAATCACACAACGAACATCTCCTGAAGGTCTGGATGCTATGGACATTGTAGTTTTCTACCAGAAAACGCTACATGTTAGCTGGGCATTGTTATACTATATACTAGACTGTAGTAGTGATCCAATGTTATTACGAGATTAAAATATGAAAAAATATGATATTTTCAAAATGTTGACATTTTTTTACTTCCGGGACTCCATGACGTCAAGGCGGTGAGAGACGCCGATGGGACCTATCAGGTTGGAATCCTCTTACAATCTGGGATACTAAGATGTAAATGTAATCAATTTTGTGAATGTTTTCTTGGTTTTGCAGTAATTTAAAAAAGTGGATAGTTTTATTCCCCTTGGCTGTCCTACGATAATTTTTGACCTTGGCCCTTCTACTGTTTATATGCTCGAATTAATGTTTAATATCAGTTATTACAAAAGCTATATAACACTTATAAAATCTATCAATATATAAACTCGTCTCTAATAGAATATTTCAGTGATCATGCACCGAAGATTCGAGCACCAAATTTATCGGCAAAATCTTTTAGCAATAAAAGCTAATTATAAAACAATAACTGTACGATACTAATTTATGGAATTCTACCTGAATGTCGGCAACATTCGGCGGCAGAACTAGGCCATTATCATCACCGTGAACCATTGCAAGTACTCCGATAGTTCGAGTGGTGACTCCCCAGGAGTTCTGGTGCACGAAGATCTTATCCGATGTCTCGGGGTGCTCCACTACAATATCAAACATCTTGCTGAAATTTTGACCGAGGTGATGCGAGGTGGCACCCTGAATACCTCGTCCACTGGCCGCAATATAGGCTTCCACGGTCGTGGTGAAGTCACCGCCTGCAAACTTCTCCTTTTCAGTCTTTCGACCTGTGTTGAACAAAGGTCAGAGGAGACACTATTTATCATAGTTTGCTGGTGTGGTATACATATATTATGAGCAAGTCAGAAAAAAATTAGAGTGCGGATTGTAAAAATCACTCATATTCTGTTAGAAAAATCAATCATCATGTTGTATAAAGAAAATTATAATTCTTTCTTAATGTCAATTTTACAATTTGATCATTAGGTTAACAATTTTACAATTTGATCATTAGGTTAACAATTTTACAAGTTAAATCATTAAAATAAGAGAAATATAATTTAGAATATTTGTTTTAAATTTCAGCTAATTACGAATTTAACTAAGGGGAACTATTTTTACAAAAAAAACATGTTAATGTTGTTCAAATATAAAATTGTTTGCGAAATATTTCCGTAAATGGAAATATATTTTTTAAATAGAGTCAATACAAGTCAGTCTAGCTTATACCTTTGATTACAGGTATGGCAAGAAGGTCCTCGTAGATCCTCCGATAGAGATCGAGGATTATGTAGACCTCCTCGCAAGCGTCCTCCCGGTTAGCCCAGGCTGTGTGCCCCTCTTGCCAGAGGAACTCGCGGGTACGTAGGAAGGGCTGTGGGTTCTTGAACTCCCAGCGCACGACATTGTTCCACTGGTTCAACTTGAGCGGCAGGTCCCGATAAGACTGGATCCACTTGGCATAGGCTGGGTACATCACTGTCTCAGATGTTGGTCGGACAGCAATTGGCTCGGCAAGCTCCGTATTCCCAGATCGTGTTACCCAGGCAACCTAGAATTAAATAAACAACATTAGTACCATGTGTAAGCTTGAACGTACAAGAAAATTGTGAATCTATAAAACAATGCATCCGACCATAAGGCAATACATAGAAAAATGGAAAGAAAATTAATTTACTTTTTTTCTTTGCCAAAATTCCTTTTGTAAGAAGAATCGATAAGAATTTCTCCCAATATTTTTTTTAAAGGCTAAAACTATTTTATCGGAATGGGTTCAAAGGGCACATTATAAATTTTTATTTAAAATATACTTTACGTTAAGGTTAAAATAAATATTGTAGAGTATGACTTTTTGGTGACTTATAAATATAAATATAATTAATTATTACAAAAACTAATACCATTTGGAATTGTACAGCTCAATTTTAAAAAAGTATTATGAAAATGGTAATAAAAATATGATTAAAATTGTTTAAAAATATAAGTTAAAATGGACTAAAATATATTATATTCATATACTAAATATAATTTCAATACAAACAATGTTTTATTTCAGTTGTTTTTTAACCGGAACTGGTTAAAAAACCTATTGAAATGGAACTATATGTAGCCAATTGGAAAACACCTATATATATAATAACTCTCAATACACGGAAACAAAAAATCCGCAGAATATACTTGGATAGCCTATGAGGAAGGGTAACATATTTATTACATCTAAATAGCTATATATAGGTATACTATAATACAGTTGTAACAGAAACTACATTTGTGGAATATTTTGAACATCTCTGAATGAATATGAGTATTATGTATGAACAAAACAATATGATACACCAAGAGTGTATATCACACTTACTGTATATATATGTCATTGTCAGCGGTGCTCTTAAAGTGAGGCATAGCAACATATAAAATATACGGAGATAAAATAAAATAGAATAGAATATAATAGAATAGAGAATAGGTACATGGCAATATGTAAAATATACGTAAAATAGAATATATTTACTCTCTATAACGAAATTTAACTTCTTATTGAGTTATGGTGGAAGATTTAATGCAGCTAATTATAGTTACATTTTATAATATAGTTGCAATTGTGACAATATTACAATGCATACAGAAACGTACACCGGGTAAGTACCCTGACAAAAGTTCCCTGTGACACCGAGAGAATGGTATCTATTTACTTAGATTAATTATCGAAAGCTATATACAAACAGATATCACACAACATGCCTACAAGTCAATAATGCCAATTTATGATGCAATAAACTCTGCATGAAGCGCAGTTCGGTAATCAATAAGAAAGATTCTTTATAGGTATATGTAATTTTTAAGTCTTAAAGTTTAACACAATAGTAGTATTAAGTGTTTTAAAGGACTGCAATATATTGAATTGGAGGGCGCGTAGCGCCCGACTAATTTAATAGTAAATAGTATATTAATAGCCATAAATGTTTAGCTATAGGGCGCGACCAATAACTGATGGGCAAGGAAATTGAATAATAATACATAATATGTGTTGATTCAATGGCACAAGGTAATGTAGCATATTTTAGAAAGTATAGACAGTAACAGACAAAATCCAGCTCAATATTTGACGCTTTGAGACTGGTTCGAGAAGCTTCTCTTCTCTCTCCCTTTTCAAGAATTGCTGATGTGCAATTCGCGATCGCTTCTCTGCCTATTTCTTAAGTCTACTTGTTTTGGTATACCTAAAAGCAAGTGACCTGAAAATAACGAGCTTTCACTGAAGTATACACTAAACCAATAATATAAGTATAACTATTATATTAATTACAAGTCCCAAAGTATAGGGAGATGCCAAGAGTTCTACTCTTTTATATAGTCAATGTGTTAAGTCAATATTAGTGAATTAAAAAGCGCTAAATTGTTTACAAAATACGAATAACCGAATAGAAGAACTAGAAAAATAAATATTTAAAATATATGGATTTCTTCAGAATTAGGCGCTACGCCTATAACAATTAAAACTAATTAGTTGGAGTTTAAAAGTAACATAAATAATCGCGCATATAATAATGAAATAAATAGAACACTCGAGATTTCTGTCTTATTAAATATATACCTCTGGTGCAAAATCAGCAATATGCGTCTTTTCCCTCTCGAGAGCAGCCTGTGAGACAAAGATTGGGAAATAGGCGTTCTTGACACCCAACTTCTTAATCTCCGCGTCGAAAAAGTCATGAATCTTCTCCCAGATCGAGTAGGACCAAGGTCGCAAGATGTAGCATCCACTCACATCGTAGTACTCGATCAGCTCGGATTTGGTGATTATCTGCGAGTACCATTCGGCCAGGTCGTCGACTTTCCGGGCACTTATTCCCAGCCTGATTTTGAACAAATCGATCGATGGAAAATCAGAACTGATATTGCTTATGATTATTAATAACACATAAGTAAAATCACTTATAGCCAGAGTATTAAAATCATGTTAGTATAAAACAAAAAGACAGCAGTTTGTATCACTAGTAGTTTGCTACTTAATAGAATATTAATTAATAAGTATTCATGAGGTGGTAAATCAGGCTATAAAAACAATTGTTATTTTTAATGTAATTACATATTTATACTCTCTACTTAATTGATGTTCATTATTTATCTCTTCATTAAGGCAATATAAAATTATACCACCATACATTTTACGTTCATAATTCAATCGGCATCCTCAAGCCTCTTTACTTGGTTTGTTTCTTAACTCCTGATGCCTCGGTTGATTCCTTCTTTTGCTGTTTCTCGGCCGGTGGAGGAGCAGAGCATTGAGGATTCTCAGGGGCCGCACCTCCCTCTAGAATATCGATCAGCTTAGGTGTCCAATCTCGGCCACTGGTTGACTTGAAGTTTGCCTTCGATTGGAGAAGTTTAGCTACCTCTACATCTATTGCAGCCTGTTGAAGCGAAATATAGTGCAAGTTAGCATGCGCCTAAAAACTAAATCTATAAACAGTATGGATAATATTGTAAAAACCAGTTATAATTTAGTAATTTAGCATCCAAAAAACTCTTATTGGGAAATTCAATTAATAAATTATAATTAATTGAAATAAAGAATGATAATACACAGCAATAATGATAAAATCGTAAAATGGTACAAATTTATGTATGTGCATCTTATAAACAAATTGTTTTAACCATCACAAATGTTTGCAAATTTGTTAAGGATATACCTAACTCATTAAATTATAACTCAGACAATACATGTATCAAATACATTAATAAATAAACCTTAACAAAGGTGACTTAAAATAACATGAAGAAAAAAATGTTCTTTTATTTCGAATAGTTTACTATAATATGCAATCTTACAAATGTTAATGCAATATTCCTAGATAAAATTTAAATATGAACTACCCACCTTTTCAGCTTTTTCTAATTTCAGATCTCGAATCTTGTCCCCGATTGCTTTAATATCACGCAGAAGTGTGGCCTCTGCATCGGAAAACTCCGAGGTAGGTGCCGAGGGGGCAGACATATTTCTAAACAATGAAGGACTCCAATCAAATTCAGTAACCTCCTTGTAATTTATTTTAAGAGCGAGAGAACTGTTTACGCTCGGTTGTACCGCAGACTATAAAGAAGGGGGGATAAGAACGTAATAAAGTATACAAGCTGTTCAATATCTAAATTAAAAACGTTAAGTGTATTATGTAAGCTTATTATAAACAGCTTCTTTGAAGCGACCCTGGAAAACCACCAAGGAAACTCCTAAGTCTATCTCCACGACTCGGACCACCGGTCAGGTCGAGCGGTGTCCGCCTGCGCGTTTTTACTTCTGCGATACGATAATCTGGCGTTTTCCTCCCGTGTCCTTAAACTATCCAGAAATGTCGAAAGCAATCCCGACCCATTCCACGCACATGACTGCAATCATTGGGGTCATCCCTTCAGAAAAGGGTCTACCCCAAGTGTCTGTACTGATCCAAGATGCAAAAGCCACAAACAGAAAAGCTGAAGCAACCTCCGTCGGCAATCACCCTGGTATTTGGAGATGCCCTCTTCATGGAGGAACAAGCCCCAGCTTTCTGATGCGAGAAACAAATCCTGTAATGTCTGCAAACAACCTATCAAGAAAGGAATCTTCTGGATTCGAGTGGCTTTCATGAACTACAGTTTCAAATATACAAATCCACGATTTACTAACCTGACATTTTATAAGTAGTATTTATTAGCGTTTCCCGAACTACAAATGGAGGTTGTAGGAATAATTAAAAATCTACAAATCCTTTGTATCTCAGTGTATTTAGATTGGACATCATAAATAAGTATAGCTAGTTTATAGAAGATCTATTTTTAGCAATGATATTTTAGTGAATTCTTCTGCATAAGCTATACTGCGTATACATGTTCTTTGGCTTTACAGATAGCAATTAAAAATATTATTAAATGCATATGATCTTACACTATTTGGAGTATTTTGGATTTAAGTCAAGAATATATTGGCATACACTGTACTTGTTGAAACATTTGAAGCTCGCAAATTTGTTTATTTGGTAATACTATATGTATAACAGGCATATGTAGATACCCAATTTGAGACTGACGCTCCTGCACCAAAAGTAAAATGTCTGCTCAAGTATTGTTCATATTTTTATAAGCAGTTATTTTATTTAATAGTTTAATGCATTTTAAATGATGACAGAGAATGTTTTTTTCATCCAACCACCAGATTATCGCGGCGAGGCTCTCGTGGAGTATATAGCGGACTCAGGCATGAGCCTGCTCTTATCGAAGTCTCTGACTCATATCAACGGCAACACTGGTGGTACTATCTCCCCGGATCTCTCCTTTATTCACCCGGACTGGCATGCATTTTAATGTGGAATGACCTTAACTCCTACAGCCTCCTCATATCTATTCTCAAATCCTACACAGTTGAAACCTGGAAGTTCGTCTGTCACCCACCTCGCTGAAACCAGAAAAACGAAGACTGGTTGCTTTCACGACAGAAGTGGAAATAACGATTCAACAGTTCGAAACCTCGTGCAGTTTCTCCCTGAAAGAAAAATCTGACCACTTCTTTAAGACGCTGATCTCTGCCGCGCGCTGCCCACCGCTTCGTTGGTATAAAGAAGAAAGAGAAAAAACACGATTTTGGATGAACTCTGACATTCGTGAAGCAATCAAGAAAGGGAACCACATTTGCCACCTGTAACCGTGAGGCAAAATTCAAACTCTACAGCCCCACTATGGACCATATCATTATTAACAACTTGACTATGGACGAATTGAAGAAGGCCACCTACTAGCTTGAAGCCGAGCCCCAGGCTCGGACGAAATCTCCCCAACATTTCTGAAGACCCTCACGTACTTTAGATCTTCCATATCTTCCATATTTCCTTCCAATCAAGCTCCTGTTTGTGGCGAAAGGCCTCCAACAAATTATTATCGTAAAACATAATCAAATTAGCAAGAGTATGAGTAAGAGAAAAGGGGTAAATTGCCTTGAAGATCAACTATAGAAACATATATCTCAGGGGGTTGGGGGAGCACAATGACTTTGTATTATTTCTACTCTTTCGTGCAAGATAGATTTTTTAGTTCAAGAAAATATAGTTTTAATTAATTTTATCAGTTTTAGAGTCTAAAATTACAATATTGTCAAAAATATTTACATTGCTCTGATATAAATTTATTTTGGCAAATTTCTCACCGCTGTGTTTTTCTGCTTAGCTCCAGTCGTGGAGCGATATTTCGTGTGACCGTCAGGAATATTAATGAGAACACAGGGGGATTCACGCCTAGATTGACGACTAGGAATGACACAAGAGTAAAAATGAGAGCTCACTCGTTTGATACTTCAATAAACAAAACTGAACAAATTACAGCGTGTTACTACATAATAAGCTGATAATAATGAACGCAATTGACAAAAGAAGAAACACGTGAAGACACGTCTCCTGTTACGATCGATAATGACACACGATTTCCGACAACTCAACTGGCTGTTTAACAGAATAAAATACCTATAAAATGTACTAGGTAATACCAATACCTACATAATAAAATTATTCTCAATACCTAAGTCTAAAACGCAACAAAGCGCAACGACTGAAATCAGTTTAAGGTTAACTGTTGGAAAACACAACTGATAAATTGACTATACAGTTTATTGTACGCGGTGCATAGAGCGTAAGATTCCTAGTTGTAAGACACGTTAAACTGAGTATGTAATAATAAAAACTAGACACATTAAACTGAGTATGTAATAATAAAAACTAGATACATTAAACTGAGTATGTAATAATAAAAACTAGACAAAGTAAATCCTAGGAGACATCCATTTTAAAGAGCATTGTGAAATAAAAACCATTATGTAACAAGTACGGATCAATTGATAAGCGAATATCACCTTTTTGGACCACATGATTACGTCTCTTGACTCTAGTTGTTGCGAAACATTGCTACATGTTCTTCAAGCTCAATATCTTAAACCAAAATACTTGTTTGAACTGAGGCAAGACATTCTCGAAAAAATTTTAAGCGAGTTTGAAAACGAAGTTCATAATCCAGAATGTTTTCATTAAGAACTGGATCGCTGGAAACAGCTTTTTATTGACAGAGAAAAAACAAAATTCTTGACAGAATCATTAAACATTGCTATTCCTCTTCTATTTCCAAATATTAATGACATTTTCCGTTTATTACAGACATTGCCTGTGAGATCAGTCACTTGTGAACGTTCATTCTCAGCTACGGTGTTTGAAAACATGGTGCAGATCGTGTATGGCTGAAGAAAATTTGAATGGATTTGGCTCTGCTACATATTCACACTCAAATCAGTGGAATTGTCTAAATAGCCCCTGAAGCTATATTAAGACGTTTCGATCCATCTGGTACCTTACGAATTGGCAAAATGTTTGAATAAATGTATGTATAATAATATTCAGTGTACGTACACGCATATGCTATCTTTAGAATAGCTATTATAATATGTACTATTAATTTAAATGACTGTTAAATGACAGTGCATCATACATATACCTACTTTCCATTGTGTACCTACATAGGTATTATACTCTGCCAAAATCTATTTTTTACACAGTATATGTTTTGTATTTAAACTGAAAAAATTGAATGTTTATATATTATAAACATTCACTTTACATTATTAAATAAAATAATATTTACATAAAACAGAATCAGTTTTAACCTGCGCCTATTCTTGAAAACGTTTGCCTCCCTAAATAATTTGAAAGCTGGCTACGGGGCCTGATTACATAGCATAAGTTCAAGAAGAAGGAAGATCACGGCCTCAATAACTGTTTACTGAATAGAAATGTTTGTCTATACTCCCTATCATTGTACGAGAAAGAAATTCTTGGCTTTAGACTCAACTTTGTCCTCCGCATAGAATGTAAAAAACATTTCCCAAAGTTTGTTAATTCTTTATATAAACATCTTCCTGATAACTTTAAACACAAATTTCTTTCTTCCTAGCTTATTTCTATTTATTCCAACCTCCATCAAATTAGTCATTCTTTTCTTAAACGGTATATCTTTGAAAAAAGAAGAGATATGTAGATACCCCAATGCTGTATTTGCGCTATCTACATGTCTCTTCTTTTTTAATTAATATGCTGTTAAGGGAATCACACCGATATATCTTTGTTTTAAAAATTCTCTTCATAAAAATGAATCTATAATAGAAATGTGTCCTGCCGATAAGGATGGTAAAATAGTTATTCTTGACGTGTCTGAATATTCCATTAAAAAACAAAAAAGTTGGTTAGTAGCACTTATCGCTTCGTTAATAATTATAATTTTTTTAAATAAAAGGCAGTCGTCTTTAAAACATTAGAATATATATGCTGATAATTACTCTAACCATAAATCTCTTATTTTATATTTTCTTACTTCCCTACCTTATGCTTATGATCTTCCTAAAATACACAAACCGAATTGCCCTTTTCTTCCAATTATTTCTTACTATAATTCTTCAACGTATAAGCTTTCTAAACATGTCATTTGCATTCTCTCATCTATTTTGGAATCTTTTCAAATTATCATTTATAAAATAGTTTCGATCTAATTAAAGTTTAAATTCTTTAATTTTAATCGTGAATAAAAACTAATTTCCTTTGATGCAATTTCTCTTTTCGCTAATGTGCCGCTTCAACCTACTCTTGGTTTTTTGCAATGTTAATTCTCTTCGTTTCATGTTTTCGTTTTTTTTCGTTAAATGTTTTAAAAATCTTGGTGCCTAAAATAGTTTTTTCGTTTTTAATGATGTTTTTATGATCAAAGTTTCGGTTTTAATATATAGGGATTCCGCTTTCTACTGACTTAGCTAATTTATTCATTGTTACACGTTGAATCTGAATTAATTCTTCGCTTTTCGGATATTAAACCTTGTTTCTGGATAAGATATGTCGATGATATTTTAGCCGTCGTAATGATTTTAATTTATTGGATTTTTTTATCTCTTTGCTTTTTACCCATGAATGAGAAAATAATGATTCTATTTCTTTCGTAGATGTTTTAATTATTAAATCCTTCCCTTTATTAATATTCGAAGTTTTTACAAAGAAAAACACATTCCAATAATTATCTACTTTTTTATTTATATTAACCGATCTCTATTAAAATCAGCCTCACTCAAGGATTATTTCTTTGCATTTTTCGTAAATATGTGGTGATGAATTCTATAGATTAAGAAATTAAATATATTTTCAAATCATTAAGTTCCATTAAGTTCCATCGCTTATCAAAATTTAATCTTTAATAAAGCTTTGCTCCATATGCGTCTAAATCATTTAAATCATAATTAAAAATATATAAATAACCTTTTATCCCAAAAACCAAATTTGTATTGCTTATATCTCATTTTAGATTCTGCCTAAAAAATATAGAGTGAGCAAAGATATTATACATA
>JAYRBW010039182.1:0-11758 GCA_036023295.1 Invenusta paracnida | reverse complement strand
TCGAATATCACTTCAAACTCTGTTATTCATATATTATGAGATAAAACAAGTTGTTAAAGCGTGAATTATTTATTGAAGAAGTAAAATATGGTGAAATAAATATAATAAGTGTATAATTTCAAAAGCAAAACCGTAGGAAGTCAACAAAATAGGAGTTTAGTTTATTGGTCATCTATACATGAACTTGATTATCTGTTATATAATATTTATATAAATAATTATATTTAAAGTAATATAATTATGAAACATAACTCAATATGAATATAATAGCTCTGAAAATTCAGTATTCAATAAATGTTATGATACAGTAAACTTTATGTGCATTTATGTATATGGCCATTGTTGCCATGCTCCTAATATCCAATTTTTTGGAACATGGGATTTTTGTGATCTCCATATTCATAAATACTCACAAACAAAATTTGGTGTTATTATCCGGCGTGTAACGATAATTTCACTAAGGAACCTCACTATAAGAGATTATATAAAATATAAATAACGGCATATTTTTACAACTCTCTTTTTCAGCTCTACTTGTTACAACAAAATATGACGTGTTTTATCAATAAAAATCAATAATCAATAACTCACGTTTCGATGTATCTTGAAGTGTTTCGCTCTGCCAGGTGATTCCTAAAAATCATAAAATATTGATTCCAATAATTTGAATCTATTAATCTCATAATTAGGAAGAAATGTCAAAATTTATTCAAACATTACATTTGAAACTGACAGATTACAATACATTGAAGTTGTAAGTTTAGATTCAGAAGTTGCATTTCTCTTAATTGAAATAATAACTCAATGGCTTTTCTTATGCAACACTAAATATTATTCTATTTATAGATTTAACATTTTGCACCATCATTCAATGATTATTTCAGGAAACTCGTTTCATAATCGGAGGTCTAAAGACCTCATTAAATTATTAATATGAATACTACAAGTAACGTGTTATTATACACTGTTTAATACTTTCAATAACTTTAATGTGTACAGTATTAGTACAACATCAGATCAAAGTCATGAACACATTTTAATGAATAATTAGTATCTAATATACTAGATAAATAGCGTTTATAATAATCAAATTATTCTTATTAGTATACTTACTAAATAGTAAACACACATTATACTCGTACCGCTTTATAAAACGTCAGTACATATTAGTCAATTGTCAATTCCAAAAACAGTTAAGTACAACTTTTGCAGCTTAATAGTTTCAAAATTATAGATATAGCTTAGAATGAATTATAATAAAATTGCTAATATCCTGAATGCAGACGACAGACATTTTAAAATTTCTTGTTACATTGTTCATATATCGGTTATAGTTCAGTTAATTCAATATGAAAAGTATCGATTGTTCGGAATACGTGTATTTATTAGTTTACTGTAATTTGGTATAGAAGAGATTTATCTGGAATTTTTTAAAATAAAACACAAACTTGTTTACTAGGTATATCGTATCAAAATATTATCGAAAACATTTTCTGTGGAATCTAGCAATAATAACCACTTTTCGATAGCTGCCCAAAATGTTAAAATGAGGCTGTTTGCCTCATGAAAAAATACATTCTGTTACTATCGATTTGATACTGTTACTATCGATTTGATACTGTTACTATCGATTTGATACTGTTACTATCGATTTGAATCAATTTCTCATTTAGCAGTTATTATGCCATTTCAATGAAACAAATAATATCATTAATAAAATTGCAGATATTTAAAGACAACACAAAACACAGGGACTTACTTCTTGTGCAAATAAATGGAAAATTTTCGTATTCTCGACGATCCAAAAATGTGCTTTTATAACTCAGTACTCCACGTCGCTTGCTTTCATGTTTATTGTTTGGATTGTCTGCATTCCACTGACTTTAGAACAACATGATTATGAATTTATGTTCAGATACATGATAACATTAATTGGGACAATGCAATAGATATACATATATCGAAATAGGTATACATATATATTATCATTTCAAATGCAATATTGTCCAGAACAGAATATGTTGTTTTTATATAAGCACAAGACGCATTAATATTTATTTATAATATATTTCAAAAAATATTTTGACAATATATCGTACCATTGTTCTGAGTATTTTGTTTTGTATGATATTTAACATGAGTTCGTTGTAATGTACAATTATCAATTGCAAAGTGACTAATATATTGTTCTTCAACTTAATAATTTTATAAATCCTCAGTTAAGTATTTTCCATACGTCAGATGTAGACTATACTACCCTGACAATAAGTATTGCGTTTGTTTTGATTATAATATAGCTCATTATTTGTATACATACAATTATTGATACTAACTTATATCAAAACTGTAAAAAACTCCTTCAATATTGACACATTTGCAAATTGTTATCATCGTTGTATTGTTTTTGGTTGTTTAAATATCTTTTCTTTCTAATGGTGAGTGCAAATTGTTTCATTTAATGTTTTGCAAATATACTAAAATATACACTTCTGAATTGTATTCTGCATTAGCAAATAATTATAGGTCAACTAGGACAGTATCCAAATATGTAGCGCATTATTATATCTATTCCACTTCTAAACATTCGTTAAATACTATTAATAATTTGGTGTTATGTTCAATTGTCTGGTTTGATATATTTGTAATATTTCATTAACCGTAATATTTCAACTCTTTAAAATCTGTTATTTAGAAAAGTGTTAAGCCTTATTAGGCAGCAATTAATCAGCGAAAACATATTTATACATGATACTTTCATTTGTGCGACCAATATTGAATGTTGTCAACTTAAATAACTCATTCGAAACAAAAAAGCAATAGTTGTATATATTTGTACACCTTAATTACGAATGGGTTGTACCTTCAAACGTAAATTAAAAGCAAATAAATGTCGATAATAGATACATATATCTATTACATTTATATCATGCCACAAATAGTTGTTAATAAAATAATAAAATGCACAATATTTACGACGATCTATCCACTGCATTTGGCCTCTCACGCATTGTCAATATCGCCACCATATTGGCCTTGTTTTTACTGATATGCTTTGTAAGTCTTGGTCCATCGCAAAACTAAGCACGCCCAACAATGGCAATCATGCTTTATCAGACTGTCCGGTGAAATTATTATTAAAGTAATATTTTTTCTAAATATAATTAATAGATATATCGTGAAACTATAGTAAATTCCAGATCAGCATTTCCCACTGAACTGTCTGTAAAGTAATGTTATGTATAAAAAGTATTAAGCCACATCTATTGTAAATCATAACATTATTAACTTTCTGCTTCCTCAGAAATATTCAATTTTATATAATAGTTTTTTTGAAAAACTATAAAATTAAACAACTTTTTAAGAACTTCACGGAAACAGATTTTAATGTGAAACAAAAACAATAATAAAACAGCTACAATGCCTTAACATGTCTGGTTCAAAATAGGTTTATAATAATTTCAAATTTAGTGGAATAGACATTTTAGTAGCCGCTAGAAAAACAGCCGATAAACACATATCTATTGCACTGATTTCGAAATAACATTACTCATAACATACTACTCATTACTTCAAATACAGATCTTACTTATACTCCAGTGGAGACCAATCAGTCCAGAGCCAAGATTTATTTCCAGTTTCTGACATTTTCAGACCTATCCAAATATTTTTCTGATCGAGATTTAGGTGAAATTTCTTCATGATGTATTCCTGAATTGTGTTGCAATGAAAATATGCGAGTATAAAGTACATTTTTCAAATGTAGTATTTGTTTTGTCATGGTGTTAGTTTTAAGCTTATTTTAAAATCAATCAAATACAAAAATATGACTCCACAAAGTTTCTATAAAAATGCTGATACGTTTCCCTTGCATAAAGTATTTTTCATAAAATGAGGAAGTTGAAATTTGAATATTTAAAAATAAATGCATGACACAATCGCCTTAATAAAGAATCAGTCAGTTACAAAACATTAAAAAATATTCTTACATATATCATAAATGTATCATATTTTCTCAAACTATCTAAATGTTTTCTATCATTCTATTTCTTTTTAAAGTTACTCCTGTGTTAGTGTGAAGTATTGGGTGTTACTTCAGATATATGCAAGCCTACAGGTTACTCCGGTGTTAGTGTGAAGTATTGGGTGTTACTTCAGATATATGCAAGACTACAGGTTACTCCGGTGTTAGTGTGAAGTATTGGGTGTTACTTCAGATATATGCAAGCCTACAGGTTACTCCGGTGTTAATGTGAAGTATTGGGTGTTACTTCAGATATATGCAAGCCTACACGTTACTCGATATTAGTGTGAAGTATTGGGTGTTACTTCAGATATATGCAAGACTACACGTTACTCGATATTAGTGTGAAGTATTGGGTGTTACTCAAGATGTATGCAAGACTTCAGGGCATCTTGTGTTATTGGTATGTTTACTTTAGTGTTACTACATAGTTAAACCGCACCTAAATTTAGTCCATTCTATCCGATATTCCTGTCATTAAGTATATATACGTATTCAAATAAGGCACATTTTTAATAACAAACATAATTCTTTAAAATATCGATTACATTTAAAATGAAATAAAAAGTTGTTATGTATTATTATGTTGATTAAACAAAGGAAATCTTTATTCAATATTCCAACTTACTATTTCGATATAACTTTTTAGATAAATTAGGTGATGGTCTATCGCTGTGCAATATTTGTTGGCTACATCCCACGGCATTGCTCTATCCACAAATCGATAATCTTGTTTCTCTAAAATTGTAATAAAATATGGCAAATGTATTGTAAGGATTATAAAGTATGAGCTGCTTAATTAAATACGACGTAAAGCATTTATTACTATTTCAATAAATATATATAGTATGCGAATATTTGGCATTAATATACAGGCAGTTATAATCTACCTTGTAAGTCCTCCAATACGGTGTTGGGTCCACATACAAATTGATATTTCATTGCACAGTCTTCATTTTTGTATTTCGTAGAATTATCTAGTATGACGCAGTGCTTATTCGTTCCAATCGACTCGAAAAGATCCGGTTGTCCATCGTTCCATTGGCTGTACGATTGAAAGTGAATTCGAAATTAATAGCATTCATCCTTTTGGTATCTATACTGATTCCTTTCAATTTTGCAGTAATGCTGTTTTTATAATCAGATTTTTGCACAAATGCGCTGACTGATTTATCACAGCACTTAATTTGAAATATACATGTGTTGCATTTACTAAAAATTAAAAGCCACACTATGAAAATTGCTTTTTTGTTAAATCATAACATTTGAAATGTATGTTCATTTTAAAGAATCCATAATTACCAAGTTACAATTACAATAGTGCTTTTTAATAAGTAAGTACATGAATATTAAAAGCAAACTATCTAAACACGGTGATATACAGCAATTAACAATGTATGCAAAACTGGTTATAATACATAGACTTTTAATAACAAATCGATCAATACCTAAAACGACAACATAATGTAACATAAAGGTTGGTGGCGTCCAAACCAGAGAAAATTATAACATATTGAATGTACGCATACATTTCGTTTTGCATTCAAAACATGTTTGAAATATGTGTAACATGTGATTGGTTTTATGTATTTCAAGTTAAGAATTTATCTCTATGCATGGCCAGATATATTTATTTGAACATACGTATACAACTTTAGTATGAAGTTTGAAGCAATCATTAGTTTATGATTTAGAAACTTAAAAAATCATTGTTGCGTGCGGCCATTTAATTATAACAGGTAACCTAATATTGGTAGAAAAGGCGTACATAGCGGCATGGATGATAGCGTTCAAAAGCCCAACAATTGTTGCTCAGAGGTTCCTAGAAACATTCAAGAAAGAAGCACCCACAAATAGCACTCTTTATGCTATAAAGGACTTGCATCTTGAGACCGGATCTGTAATCAGCACCGTCGACAAACTGGAAGACCCATTACTGTTGGCGGTGATGATAAAGGAGAACATGTGAGAAATGCCATCCAACACGAATCTACGATTGTAATGCATCTGTGACGTTAACAGTTGGGGCTTATTTATGTTTAACGAATGTTGCACTCAAATCTAAAAGCCCATCCTTACAAGCCAACTTTTTCACGGGAACTTGCATAGATGGCGATGAACATAGATGGCTGCAATTCTGCCAGAAAATAAAGAACACTTTGTGACGTGATCCAAGCATAATTGCGAAAGATAACTTTTAGTGACGATTGTTTCTTTCAGCGAAAGGTTCCGTGGATAGGCACAATATTCACTATTCATGGTGCATTACAAATCCTCATATTCGTCATTCAACTAAACTTACAATTATGATAGAAATGACTGTTTGTGCAATTATTTCATATAAAGGTTTCATTAATTGGACGATGCATTAGGAAGAATGAACGAGAAATACATTTGGATAATGTAAGCGAGTTTATTGTCATCTTCACAATTGTAATGATTTAAAAAGTAAGATATTTCAGCAAGAGTGCGGCACCCCATTAATGCATAGAGTGACCAGTACGTTCACCAGACTTAATTGTGTGTGACTTTTAAGAGTGCTGGTCGCAATTTGCAAGGATTTTCTAAGAAAGATAATACATCAAATGGCGCAGGTCGACCAAATTCACTTCCATACTTCTTTTAGGGTGACAAGTGACAAGTGTATCGCTTGCAAATGGACTACATTTTGTACATTACTACTTACGCAAGTTCATTTCTACGGTACTGTTATTGTCATTCTGTTTGTAGTTAATCCAAATATATTACATATTAAAAAGATTCCAAGAATTATATATATATAATAAATAGATTTGAACTAAATCGGGAATAAACTATTTTGAAGATTTTAATGCATTGTTTTTATTTGTGAAATGAAATTTACTGTTTAATGAATTACTGTTTTGTTCAAATAACCTCTTACAAACGTTTACACTTTTCTGAAAACTAGGTTTAGAAATATATTATTTTATTACGAATCTAAATTGAGTGGACTACAAAAATAGTATGTTTCAATAATTCGAATAATATATGTAAGCTTTTAGATTCTGAATGTACATTTAGAAAGAATAAATAATATAATAAACACACTTAAACTTTGGAGCCATTCCATCGCTCCACACAAAATTATGACTTATTGACAAGTCATTTAATCCAATCCACACTGGCTGATTTCCATTTCCATTGTGGTCAAGAAAGGAAGAAACACATCCCTGGAATTGGAATACATTCAAGTTTTAAGTTTTCATTGTAAGATACACATTTGCTATCAAAAGTTCTTCTTACCAAATCATGCGAGTTGTGTATTGAAACAAGGTGCCGGTTGAATTGTTGACAAACTTGTTCAGCTTCATTCCAATTTTGGACCATTTTTCCATAAAGGTATTTCTTACAGTTATTAACTGCAATTAAATCACAACATTTGAGAATACACAATTGCATTGAAACTTTCAAATATTTGAGAGACGATTAAAAGTGCAGTTTTGAAACATTCTTTATGAAATATAAACTCTTTTTTTCATATCATTCACTAAAATAATCACAAAAATGTCCGCTTTATTGTATTTGAACTATGAAAATCCACAATACAATTATTACTCTAGTATAATATTTATTAAAAAATTTGAAATAAATTTGCATATATTTGTGAGTAAAAAATGCCGTTTAATGTATCTGTTTTGGACGGAACAGCTTAGAAAAAATAATAATATAGGTATTCACATACATTGAGATGGTGGGTACATATCTTTGGTGGGACAGACGGACGCCGCGGAATAAGCATGTCCGTAACTTAAAAAATCCTTTCCTTCGTTCATGAGTACATATTGCGGTAGATTTGTGGAATTATCCGCCTTACTGGGAAGACCAGGTCTGCATGAGATACGTCATAGAAACTTTTAAAACAATATATCTTAGCAAAGTGGATATTTTACAAAGACATTATTTTTTATACAGTTTGTCCTGACGGCCGAATTCGTCCAAGCGTTTATTGGCAATTTAAATATCGTATTTGTTCTTTTATATTTTGTATTTTAAAACATCTTTTGCTTACATAAAGTGAACATATAGAATGAATGAATATCTAAATTGGAAACATGAGACGGTTACTTAAATGATAATAAATGAAATGACAGGATACAAACACGCAAAAATCACTATTTCCAGATCTAGGAGATATTGGCAGTCGTTATGCTGCATTTGAGTATTTAATTTGCTTAATGTACTCCATACTTAGAGATTATTAAATCATGATTTTATAAAAAATAGTATTTTCATATTAAGAACAATAAATATTAATAATTTACCGGCAGCTAATATAGTTGGATTTGTGGAAAAATGTCGTTGCTTAAAATCTCCTTTAGTTTATCATGATATTTCATTTATATACAACAATTGTAATTGTAGTTTTTATAAATTGTAATACTTATAGTTAATTAATGATTAAATATAGTTTAATTATTATAGCTTTGTTATAATTACTGATGTAATGAATCCTATTGTTTTTCTGATTATTAAAATGTTTGTATCATTTGCAAAATAAGTAAATCTTTCCAATAAACATCTTTATAATCTATTTTAAAAGCTTGCTATATCAATAATGCTTTTAATGTTGCAGAAACTGTGAACAAATAAATATTTAGTCATACTGATTAATGTTGGTTTTACATTAAAATATGCAACATATTATTAGACTATGATTCTTACGAATCGTAAATATATATGTTATCAAAATTGTTGAAATATTTCCAGAGTATGAATAGAACTTACTTGAAATAACTCGGTGATCCATCAGAATTTTCAAAATCTGTTGTTTCTTTCATTTTAGTTAAACCGATCCACGTCTGTTTGATGGTGCCGTCAAATTGTTTAATTATTTTCCACAAACAATCCTTTTTTATTGAGAATCATAAAAGACATAAAAAAGAGTGTACTGTCAATATTTAACATGTAATTGTTGTGTTTAACCCCCTAAACCCGGATATACAAAGTAATTGATGCTTTAATAGTGCTGACATATTTATAATACTGAAATATTTATAATCTATTTCTTTATACAATATACAAACTTAAAATACGTGCAAACATAAACTGATAAAAGCACAATTCTTATATATATATATGCCATTTATGTTTGTGACTGATACTGCGTTTTACATTTATTATTATAAGATAATACAAACATAATAATTGTATATAAACTTAAACATTTTTACATATATCATTGTCGAAGAAAATGTATTGTATTATTCGTTTTATGACAAATCTTTTCATTTAGCAATGAAATAAAGGCAAACAAAATTAATTATTACATTAATTATAAATGTTAAATGTACTTTAAAGAGATACCACTATTATAACTTTAAACACAAGCTAATTTCCCAACATTGACAACATGTACATGTATTATTTGTCGTAATACATATTATATTTATCGGCAAAGTAAAAATCACCAAATGTTAAAGAATATTTAAGTTTAATTTTAATTTTACGAATATACAATAAGTATTTGACATAATATTGAGTATCGTTCTATGAATTACGATTTAGTATAAAAATACATTCGAAAATTTGATTTTGAATACTAAGTGTAGTTTACATTTTGCTATACAAAATAATTATTTTTTAGCTTTGACATTTTATAGAAGTTGTTGGATCAATATCTATAACAATATTTGTGTATGAATATATTGGTCGTTATTTTTATATGGATATTATATATTTTATTATCATATTTATTTTAAATAATCAATGATATTCATTTGTTCAGTTTTAAAAATACCAGACAGACAATTTGATTTAAAAAAATGTCATTAAATATGCATCGGGAAATAAATTAGAAATATAGGTATTATTAGTCAATATTAGGTGGTTTAAGTAGTATGTTTACATATATATAAATTATACTGATTCATTCATCATAAAATATGTTTGAAGGCAAATAATACACAACACGTATTGATCATTATTATGAATTGCCTTCTAAACCTTAACATTTGCTGCATTGTGTATATTTCAAATGTATCTTACCATTTCAGCGAAGCTATGCAAGGAAACCAAGTGTTGTCCAAATAATTTACAATTGTTCTCAGCTAATGGCCAATCAAGCGCTTTTCTCGTGATTAAGTAATCGTCAGCATTACATGTGAAATCTGAAAGATGTTGACAGTTCACAAGTGTGAGTAATACGTTGTGGAAAAATACAATTTGCAATATGTACCGATGACAATATAATTAAACTGTCATTACGGATATGCGTTCCAATTAAAAGTTATCTGTTAAGATTAACGTGAACAAATTAATCTAATCAATTTTGTACCAAAATATTCTAAAAAGCAATCAAATATATGTTTTAATGATTTTAAAATTACAACTATTAAATGATTCACATAATAATAACGTGGTCGAGACATGTCGATACGTGTAAACAATGACTCACCTGATTTTGATGCTGAAATGTAAAAAAGTAAAATGTAATAAATGCATCATATGGTCTCAAATATTCGTGCATTTTTGGAAGACAAGTATTGATCAATATTTTCCTATTTTAAGATATCAATTATTCAATCGTGCTAAACTTAACTTTATCGTACTGTGCTTATTTAAAAATATATCAAAATTGCTTCGAGCACAAGCTTGTAGATGAATCCATCATATAATTCTAACGTAGATATTATCTACACTTATTTAACTTTATTTCATTTGCCTGTCTATTTTTTGTAGAAAATTCAGAGGATAGAGTATAAAATTTATAAATGTAAGACATTTCCGAGATCTATACATTATAAAGAAAGTTGCTTCGACGTAACTGAATACATATTGGAAATAAATCCTGATAAATAGGATCTTTAGATAGATCAAATTGGATATTTTTGTTAAATTGAAGTACCTACCATTATAATATTTTACGACGTTGAAGAGTAAATATATTTATAAATGCGCATATATCAAACGTTGTTTAAATGTCATCCATAAATATTTGTTTATTCAGAAACATATCATGAATATTATAGTATATTTACTCTTAATGTATTATTATATATTGCTTTATCTTTAATAATAGTTTTAAATATATATAATTATAAATATATTATTTATTTATTTATTTATTTAAATTTAATAATTGAGGAACACAAAACCTTACGTGGTGAACAGAAGAATGGCAAACGCAATCCATGATAACAATCGAAATTCTTGAATTTACCCGAATTTGTCACAGCGCCGCAATTTTGACTATTCGATTCTTTTGGATATTCCAGAGCCCAGGACCTAGTACACCAAAGGCACATGTATTGTATTGGATAAACTTAGACACACATGTAGTCTACTAATATTCCCAGCCCAGGACATAGAGCTTGGTCATACATGTAGTCTACTAATATTCCCAGCCCAGGACATAGAGCTTGGTCATACATGTAGTCTAATAAATCACAACTCTTTTAAATGATGTATTAACTACAACAACGTTGTCTAGGGTCCCAAACTCCGCCCTATGAACTACTTTGTGCTGCGTTTATATATTCATTCGTTCTCTTAAATGCTGGTTTCCATAGGGATTTTGTGTCAAATTTGAGAAATCGCTGGGGTGTTTCCATTGCAAAGTTTGTGTCGTTTTGATAAAAGTATCTGAGAACAACCACCAATCTTAGAATACTTTCTATACTTTCTATATTTTCCAAATTGTATATAATAATTTTTTATCGCCAAAAATGGCAAAAAGCTGGTTAGCTACAGACAATTTTAAAAGATATAAATTCATTC
>JAYRBW010039171.1:0-11758 GCA_036023295.1 Invenusta paracnida | reverse complement strand
GAGCCGTTTCTGTTGAATGATTTGCTTTGTAGGCAGATTGAAACTTTGAGTGAAGATTGTTAGAAGATAAGTAATTTTGTATTTGGAGTGAGGCAGCTCTTTCAATAGTTTTTGCCAGAAACTTGATATTCGCGACTGGACGATAGTTATTAAGGACTTCAGAATCTAGATTGGGTTTCTTAATGATTGGGGTTATGTGTGAAATTTTGAGACAATCGGGGAAGTAACCAGAGCACAGAGAGCGGTTGACAATGTTTGTGATTACAGGGCTAAGCTCATTGAGACACTGTTTAAGTAATGACGTTGGTATTGGATCGAGATCACACGAGGCCGACGAAGAGTTTAATATAATAGTTTTTACAGAACTGATGGATACTTCTGTGAAAGAAGAGAAGGACAAATTACAAGTGTTAGCCGAGTTTGTGCTAGAGTTGTCGTGTTGAAGGTTGTTCTTAATGTCTGTAATTTTATTAGTGAAATAGTTCTGGAAGCGATTAGCCAGAGCAGAAGAGGAGTCAGAGGATGGAAGAATTCCTGTAGAGTTGGGTGAAGTGAGTTTGGTAATGCGACTAAAGAGTTGTTTGGAATTAGAATTGGCAAGTTGATAAGTATGATGATTACATTTAGCAGATCGGATCATGTTGCTGTAATCTTTTGAACATCTTCTAAAAAGTTGATGGTGAATTGTCAGTTTTGATTTCAGGAATTGACGCTCAAGGCGACGTAATTCTTGCTTTTTCTCACGTAGTTCATCATTGTACCAGGGGGAATGTGGGCGGGCGGTTATTCGACGATGAATGACAGGAGCATGCTGATCTAGGAGATCACGAAGGATTTTGTCATAATAAAAGACTAGATCATCAATGTCGGTAACATGATGTATGATACATTTGTTATATATTGTAAGATGAACACTTTGAATACTATTGTAAATTTGTGAATAAATATATTGTTATTATTATTATTATTATGTCATTACATCCATATAATGTATACTAAAATTAATAATTCATAGATGTTGGCGATTATTGATAAGTTTTTATATAATAAAATACATCAGTGTAATACTTATAAATGACAGATTGATCGATATTATCATCATAGGGTAAATTAGAGTTACAGGATAGGGACAATAAGACAAATTTATAGACAATCCAAATTTCATAACTCAGTTTTTAATCCATTATTGCAAAATTGGTGCCAATCTAAATGTTTTATTTTTATTTTATCATAGAATATAACCTTTAGATATCACTAAGTAACCATAATTCGATCTTCAGGTGAAAACATAATATAATAACCATAATATCAAACTTGAAGAAACATATTTAAAACTAGATTATTAACTGATTATAATCTAGATTATCTTAACTGCATAAAATGATTATAAACTAGATTATCTTAACTGCATTAACTGATTATAAACTAAATTATCCTATTATAAATTACTGTATACAAATATTAATTAAATTTAGTTGTGTAATTAGTGTATTAAAACTATATTACCCTAACTACAAAAACTATTTATAAATTAAATAATCTTAACTACATAAACTGATTATAAATTAAATTATCTTAACTTCATAAACTGATTATCTTAACTGCGTAAACTGATTATAAACTAAAATATGAATTACAAATTACCAAATAAACTAGATTATGTTATATTAACTGCATAACCAACATATAAATAAGATTATCTTAAATGCCTAAAATGATACACTGAATGCCCCAAACATTAGAAATATGTATATAAATAAAATTATTTAATGTTGAAGTTATCAAACATAAAGCCTGTTTATACTCACACAGTGGGGTGACTCTTGCCATAGTATCGATGCTCCAGTGTGAAGCAGAGAGCATTGAATTCCTTTGCAAGATTAATCCAGTTCCCTCCAGTCATCCATTTCATGCCAGCCTCCCCTTCACCACCAATATTGATGAATATTGGACCACCCTTTTTATAGAATGCTTCATTGACTAGGTATCTCTGAAAAATGGATACAAAACAGTCCAAATTTTAATTAATGGACCTTGTATCTTTTGTAATTAATTGATTGCAATTAAAATGTATAATATTTCAATTGTTAAATACAAATAGATAAAATAATAACAAAACGCATTGGTCAATTAAATGTATATTATAAGTTTTATGAATAGTTAACTTTAAAATTATAGCAAAAAAACAATCTGGAAATGTAATATCATAATGAGAGCATGAATGCAGACAGTGAAATGGGAACAGATTTATAATAACATGATTTAAAGTGTGTAAAAACTACAACAGTTAAAACTAATAATAATAAAACCCTTAAAAATTTAAAAAGAGATACTTATTACCACACGAAATTTGAGTAAAACAATTTTTAGTTTCCAGTTCTAGAAATGTTTTTGTGGGACCTAACCACCATGCTATATTTGGGTATGAGAAAACATTTTTTAAATGTTATAAAAACATAAATAAAACAAACATTATTGAAAGGCATATTTATCTCTCCATTTTTGTATTCAGTTAAACACAAATGTATTGCTACAGTAAGGCTTTTGTAATATAATATATCTGAAATAGCATTTTTTTAGAAAAGCGATAGGCATAAATATAAATAATTTAGTTTATAGATACTTGCTAGGCATAAATAATGCTTAAATATCAATATTTGATCCTAAGATTATAAAAATCCAACAATTAAATGTACTACTTATTTGCTAACTATTTGGGCAGAATTTATTGTAAATCATATACATGACTAATTTCTATTGCTAGTATTTACAATGTTTTGAATTAAAAATCAATAAAAGATTATGTGTATTATTATTCTATGAAATTTTTGATGATGATGATTTTGAAATCTACTTAATTATATTGAATTTTGAGGTATGATAATTTAAGGTTTGAGGTATAATATCAATACTAATCTACACAACTCAAAAATTTAATCAAAACTAGAAAATTCACAAAATTGTTCATTAAATTAGATAGATTTTAACAGTATTTGTTATATATGTATTTATGATCAACTGTTTTGATCAATATTAAAATCATTTTGGGAGATATTGCTATTACAGAAAGCAAAAATGACACATTAACTAGAAATTTTTGTTTGATCAATAGATCTTCTATTTGAACTTTATCATCTAATTATATATATTACCCACAATTTCCTTGAGTATATTTGACTTAATTATAAATAATTTGTTAGGCTTCATATTTATTACTAAATTATTTCATAAAAATATAGATTTTTATATAAATCTACAAAAATTTATATATTATAAAACTATTAATACACTTATATATAAAAATAACACTAAATAAAATATAAATAAAGTTATTATAATATTATATTAAATAGTAACTGGTAATATAAGCTGATATAAACAATGTTGGTGGTATTATTATATTATAACATCTTTTGTTAAAAATTCCAAAATTAAAAGTTAAACTATGTCTAATATAATAATAGAATTAAAAATAAGTTTTCTGCAGTTTATAATGGCAATATTTAAGATCTAATATGAATTTTTAGCTTTACTATTAAAATATTTCATTAGTTTTCAAAATCTTTAAATTCTTTTATTTGGATTATTGTTTGTTTTTTTCATAAGTTATAAAAAATAAAATGGTTAGTAATTAATTATTCAGACAAGATTGAATTGAATTTAATGTAGGATATTAATAAATTGAAATTAATAGTTGTACAATTAAGTTACTTACATTTTTTTAATTAACCAGATTAACTGTCACTTATTTTGATTTTTAAGTATCTTTGTGTATTATGATCATAAATAAAGATACATAATAATAATGTATTGTGATTGTTATATTATATTAAATATAACATAAGTGTGCAAATATATATATATATATAAACAGGCCATAGCCAGGCATGAGATAGACAAGGCAACTGCCTTGTTACTTTTTGCAAAGTGATGCCCTTTAAAATATAATGTGCAACTACCATAGGTGCCTAATCACCCTGACTCCTAATTCCTAAAGGGTGCTTCTGGGGGGGGGTTGTGAATGGAGTAGTGAGAGTTGATATGTTTAACAATTTCAGACAAAAGTAAACAAAGGGTACCAAAAAAGGTGCCAGCCCCCCTGTTATGGTGCCTTTTTTATTTTGCCTTGTCAGATTTGAAATCCTGACTACGGGCCTGACATACATATATTAGTCTCACTTAAAAGCTACATTAAATTTATCAAAGATAATTTAGTTATTTGGTAAAATTACTTTTTAGAAATCAATTGTAGAAAGACAAATTAGACTTAAAATCTGAATAAAAAAGAATTCATGAAATAGTTAATATTTATCAGTCAATCAATTATATTTATGTATTAATAGGCAGTACATTTGAAAAATATTTTTTGACAGACTGAAATTATAGGATTTCTCATTTTCAAATATGTTTTTCTTTGTAAGTTTACCTATTAATTAAAAAGTTATACAGTTTTCAAAACTTAAAATAACCATTTTTGTTTTAGTTTTTTATGGAATTTTAGTATTACTAGCTGTGATTATTGCATATATGTATACAAAAATCTGGAAGTTGATAATTTAGTAAATGAGAAAATTAAAATTATTTATATTTTAATTGTAATATAATGCACTCCATTTTGAAAAAATATATTAATTAACAATCAAGTTTATTGTTGTCTTGAACATTCTAGAAAAAATGATATGATATTTTGTTATTTAAGGTATTTAATTAAGAAAATAGTATTTACAGATTTTTGACTATGTTTTCTTTAAAGTTATTTTCACATGGGTGTATTAAAAAATGATTAGATATTCATTTTCTATACATATTTTTACATTTAGTAGTAGTTGAAATCAGTTTAAAATATTTTCCAAAAAATATATCATAAAATTAAAACTTATTTTATTAAAAAAATCTTTATAAACATAAAACTAGGTTGTGCAGTATCAAATTCTATTAACCCATATGTATACCACATTTTTATACAGTTTTTACATACTTTAAATATGTTGTCTTGAGGGACAAATTTTTTGAAAATGTCTTACTAAATATAATTTGCAGAAATGATTATAAAGCAACATTGTATACTATTTTAAAATTGAAATTAATTATATTTGTTAGATGTATAATATCATACATTTTATATCATTAGAAAGAGCATAGAGTTTTATAAAATAAAATACTTAAAATTATAAAATACACATTTAAATTAGTATAATTTATAAAGTTAAATACATTACTGTTTGCTTTTTAGGTATATTTTTAAGACCTGTCTAAAAAAAGTACAGTGACTGTCACTGTACTAGTGTATTGTATATCATTATAACTTTTAAAATATTAATAATTATAAAACCACGAACTTTTATAATTTACCTGCTTCCACATAGCTGTATTTGTATAATCAAAATGATCGAGTTTTTGATTAAACCATAATTCTTTGACATTCTCACTCTCAGCATTAACTGGAACTTCAGAAAGTTTTTCTTGAAAAAATTTTCCCAAATAAAATTTCAAGGCTACCGTTGAGTGAAAACAGTTACAGAGCATAAAAAATAAAGCTATGTTAAATAATTTATGCATTTTATTTCTAGAAAATATTAGTATACGAAAAATATATATGTTATTGTAAATAAATATATATAAAATTCCGAAAATCAGCTGATGAAACTAATTTTAACATCGCGGTGAAATTCCGTTATATAGTAGATTTAATTCATATATTAAAACAGCTTTAACAATAATAATAATAATAATAGCATGTTGATAATTTTTATTTTCATAATGACCATAAGTGTTAATCCATGCAAAATGCACAGTCTGCATTTTTAGTCGATTTTAATAGTTCAAGTAAACTTAAAAAATTATATTACTAGAAATTATACATGTTTTACCAAATAAAAAACATAGTATATGTTAACCTTTTATATGTTTCAAGTTTTTATTCGTTATTAAAAATGATCTCTAAATATCGTGTATGACGCAAGTTAATCGAATTTTTTTATTTTAGTAAGTGATTTTCTTAGTGTCAAATGATTTTATAAGCCTAAAAGTACAGTATTTTTTCTAAAACATCATATAATTAAAAAAACATACTATAGAGTAGGAGTAGAGTAGAGTAGAGTACATATTATATAGAGTATATTTCCTTTTTTTATGTTGTAGGTACATATGTTGTTTAAGCGTTGCATAAAATAACATATTTTCCTTATATTTTAAATTCACTTATTTGAATATATCAATGTTTTTTCAAAACTCCTCAAAATCCAATATTCTATAATAAAAAAATAATAGGAGTGAAATCTTTAAATAAAGCATGAAAAAAATTTACATACTATAAGGTAGATAGGTAACTTGTTCGATATTATAATATCTAGGGAAGACAGTTCATCACTATGTTTATCCCACGTCTTACAAATAATGCGATATTTTAACAATAACGCTACTATGTTATTCAGAACTAAAGCTATTAAAGCTATAGTTATTTATTAATGAATTGTACGGTTTCAAAAACTTGTCAATTAATAGCATATTATTTAAAACAAATTACACATCTCTAGGTATATGAAACCATGTAAAAATGTATTGAATAAATGATTGCAACTTTTATTTTTATAAATTGTCAATATATCCATATTTAAAAGAAAATGCCATTGTCCGATAAAGGCTGTCCGATAATTGCGTCACTCTAGAGAGGGGGGGGAGAGGTTATAGATTCATGACGAATATAAGGATAAGAAGGGGAGGGGGTAAAAGTAAGCGGTAAGTCACGCATTTTTTACATTGTTTAGTGCATTGTTCAATTCATGGACTACGTAAACAATTACGTAGTTACAATAATTTTACAAAAATTACAATAATCGGTTCAATTATTTTTGCATTTAGTCAACGCAATTTGTTTTTAAGAGACATCATGATCAGAAAATATAATCCATAATAAACATCTATGGATAGATAATAATTGTTTGATCTATGAGCTTTTAACTGCACCGTTAACTTTAAAAAATGCAATGCTCAAGTTACATTAATTGATGCAAATGCAAGTACAACAACGGCTCGCAATAAATAATCAATAAATATAAACTATAATTAGGTATGTCACATTTTTCTAATATGCTGACATTTTTATTGAGTCACAGCCAATACACCAGCTAATACACCTATGTAATAGGTACTGTGCTTTATGCTATCTTACTCATTGATATTACCCCTTTAATGCATTTATTGTTTCTCATGTTTTTGATAAGTAAATATGTGTTGTAAATAAAAATAACTGAAGGTACCTATCGTAAAAAAAAATCAGTTACTCAGCATATAGCCATTATAGTAACAAATATAGGTATAGCTAGGTCAAATTACTGGAGAAATGGGTATATGAAAAGTATAATTGTGGAGTGGTAGTGACAACGTGATCTAATTAATAAAGGAAGTTAGACCAAGTGTGACAAATCGTGATAAAGGGATAAGGGGGTCAAACAGTCCATTATTTTGTGTGTCGTAATTATCGGACAGCCTCATTACGAATACACATTTTTATCTTGTTAAAAATTCCGTATACCAATCTGTGGGAGAAAAAAGTAGACAGACCATAGAAATAGGAGTAAATAGAAGTGAAACAGTAAGTCACTTATATGTGCAACTTCGTTGATGGAATAATACCAAATATCCAATCATATAAAGCTGGACAAAATCACGTGACTTCATAAGGATATAAGTAGAATAATCCAGTTTAAATAGGATATTGCTGTGGAGGTTTTCGGTTTAAATATTTAAAAATTTCAATCTTTAGTTTTTGAATGATACAAAATTAGAGAAAACTTTACCTTTAACAAAGAAATTTCTAACAAGTTAATGATGTGGGATTGAAATTTGGCCCCGTCAGTAAAATGTATAATCTTCCACCGCCTATGTATGTACATAAGTTACAGAAAGTTATATCTGTCTTTGGTGTATTATTTACTTTTCAATTATCACAATAATCAGAAATCATTTATAAATTGTGTATAATGAAAACTAATGAACGATAATCATAGATTTTTAAATAATGAATATATGCAATAATAATACATTGAAGTGGATTACCGTGCACTGAGTACCTACCTACAAGCACTTTTATTTGAATATGTATATTATGCATATGTAGGTACTTATATACTCAAATCAAATAAACATAAATATCTTTACTCATCGCTGTTATGATCTATGACCATACAACAAACAAATATAATTTATCATTAAAAACAATAAATACTTAGTACCTATATATTATCATGATGTAAATTTATCCAATTATGCATATTATCTTGTATGTACCTATAATACATGCATTTAACTAGTTGTATAACATCTATATAGTTACCATACATACAACTTACTACTATTGTATATAAATATATAAAAAATACTTTGTAATTTGTATATTTCTAGTCTATGGTTTATTTATTATAGGTAATGTAATGATATATAACACATGTTTAATAACCCCTACTCAACTACTTTTTATTCGTTTATTAAAATACTTATTTTTTAATTTCTCATTGGGGGTTGTAATAGCCCTACAGTCCCCTCCCCCTTTCTTAATAACTCCAATAACCGCAACCCCTTTCTGAATCCGCCAATAATCTGCATATCTTATTTTATAACTTTGCATTGCATAATTTTATATTATTGACCTCAATCCATTTATATATATATTTAACCATCTTAACAGTATTATTGTTTTAGATCTGTTTGACAGTATGAACTGAAGTATAAAGTTATCATGAAACTACCGTGCTTAATCAAAATATAACTAATTTAGCAAGGACTTCTATTATAATAGGATGGTGAACTTCAATTCAGTGTAAAAAAGCTGGTAGGTCGATTTTAAAAATCGAATAACTCACAAACTATATAATATACCGGTATAAAATTTGGATACAGTATTCTTGAGGATGTTTCCGAGCTAATTCTAAAATATTGTTAAAAAATATGAATTCTAAAAATAATACAAACAAAAAACTTCAAATTTGAGGTAATTTCAGTTTTCCAAAAAACGGCTATCTTTACTTACTGTCATCGAATATATATAATACTCTCTATTTTATAAGAGCAATCATATTGTAGTATATTTTCTTAGCTTTCTAAATATGTATAACTTTGCTATAATAATAGCTTTAAAAATGTATAATACAATATAAGAATAATCTATATTTTAATAAAAAGAATAGGGAAAATCATCGCATATATTATATTTGATACTACCACATAGAATAATTATGACAGTATAATTACATATTATATTAAAACAGTCAACAAAATAATGACTGAATAATAAAATATAATGTATAGGTAAGTTTCTGAAATATGTGGATATTACAATATTATCAGTAGCTAGTTTAAAAATAAAATATGCAAAATGTCCAAATAACACTCAAAATATACGTAACAAATATTCAGTAATCAAAATCTTATCTATAACATTAAACTAATTCATCAAACATATTATATTATATACAATTATTATATGTACAATACTTTTTGTGAGAATTAAGGCATCATAATATACTAAATTTGAGTTATGAAATGTACAAAATGACTTGAGTTATTAGACTACAAAAATTGTAATCAATGTTGTTCATATACACAGGTTAATGATATATATCAAAGTTTATAAAGCTTGCAAGTTCCGGGTTAGATACATAAAGTTATTGAGAAGTTAGTTTTCGTAATTTACGATCTGGTTTGTCAAAATTAAAAGAAGGAATATTGTTTGATTTCGCAACAGAACCTTTAAAAATATATTAACAAGTCTTTGAGAAATAGATAATATGTCAAGGTCAGTATACTAATTACCATAAACAGTATCATGAATATGTAGAGAGTTTTTTCAAACGAGTTCCACAAGTGATAACATTGCAGGACTTGAAGATAGCGAAGCACAGTTCTGTAAAAATAAAGGAGCCAATCTGCAGGATGTGATAAGCAACCTGGACTCACTAAATCAGTAAACACTGAGGCAGGAGATGTTGGTAGATCACATTTTGGGAGACATTCTTTGAAGGCGATGTACATCCAGCTCCAAATATATTGACCCGCTTGTTCCTCTTTTGAAATATGTTGGGTGTTTGCAACACAGTCGTCAAGTGCCGTTAGTTCATTGTCTGTAAACTCTTTCATGTAACACTCGGATCGATGAGTTGTAAAGTTTGAGCCATTCTCAATCAATTTGGAATACAAATGCATTAGGCGGAATCTAGCGCTTGATAAAACTTGGTCCACAGAGAGATGATAGCAGCCTTCATTCAATTGTCTGAAAAAAAGATTGAATGAAGGATCTATTATATAATATTAAAGCAATAATAATAGGGGTAATTAGAAGATTTAATGAATACAGATGTAGAAGGCATAACTCTATTAATAATAATACAGACACAGTGTTTTATAAAAATATTTGTTCTTGTCCGAAATTAAAGTGTTAATATTAGTCACCAATTTTGTATTGATATTTATGAAACTTACATGAAGCTAACATATTTTTCGTTGTTTTGAATATTTTATTTTAATGTACAGTTAGTATTACGAAATATTATGAAAAATCGTACAGTGGTGAATCCAAGGAGGGGGGTTGCTTTGGATGCTCGAAAATTTCTGGGCTATGCATTTCAAGATTTAAGTATGAAAAGGGTTATCAATAATTGATAGGAAATTAGAAGCTACTGTGACAACTATTGTTACAGTAGCTATCTATTATATAGTATAGGTCCACATAGCTTTCCTCCACTTAACCAAAAGATTTAATGTTATCACTATATCACACTTTGAAGTCATTTCAAGATTTCTTGGCATTATAAGCAAATATAACAAAATTTTGAACAAACAATTGAACAAACTTTTTATGACTAAGCTGAAAGACATTTTTACATAATATTAATATATTTATTCATATAGAGCCAACTCTTAAGACACATGATTGTACCACAAAAAACGATATGTAAATTTTTTTAAATGAAATATGCAAAATTTATTTTCCACAACTAATTAATACATCAAAATGCGCAAAGAAAATTTGTTATTACGGGAATATTGTTTTTATATATTATTTGTCAAGAAACATGTATTGGCGTACGGTAGTCTTTGTATATACCTATTGAACAGTATACTGTTCTTAAAATATTGTTTTTAAGCTTAGAACTTCTAGGACTTTAAACTTATAAATATATAATATTATATCTACATACATATATAATAGAAGTCCTTGTTTATAACATATTCTTATAAAAAATCACCTATTTATACGATAAATGAAAATTCAAAACACTTACCATATTATCATGTAATACCATAAATCTATTGTAAAATGTAGGAGCAGAGCAAAGAAAAGCAACGTATACAGTATGAATGTACAAAAGTCGTTTTTACCGATCGCTTATATAATGCTTCACAATATTCTACTATAACCTTAGACTTTAAATAGAACAACAATGGTAATCCCATAGAGTAATAGGTAAGTACTACTCTATGGGTAATCCATTTAAAGTCTATGACTATACTGAATTATATTGCGAAATATTGATCTATCGATCGAGTCCAACAACCAATAATAGCGCTTTAATTTTTCAGAAATATCTATAAATATTTGACTAACTGCTTTCTATGAATCGATCTAGAAATGAAATGATTTTTTTCTCCTATATAGCTAAATATAATATTGTATATCTATCGATACTACTCTGTGGCATAGACAATAGTAACTTAGCAGACTGCAATGAAACTAACTATGGTTTTATACATTGCAGTCTGC
>JAYRBW010039149.1:0-11759 GCA_036023295.1 Invenusta paracnida | reverse complement strand
CTATCCTATATTACCTACTACATAGTTCGCTTAGCTTTACTAGCTAACGACCTATTGCCATAGGTCTAGATATTCTACTTAAAATTCAAAATTTTGTTCTTATTTTTTTTTCATGGAGATATATTTTATCTGTGCAATCCATTGCAATCCATCTGTGACTATGGAATTGTCAGTTTTTAAAATATTTCATGTGCAATTATATTGATACAAATATTATTATATTATATATACCAATATTATTGCACATGAAATATGTTAAAAACTGACAATTCCATAGTTTTATATGATCTATCTTTTGTGAAACGCACAATTCAATGAGTGTATTTTATTACTGATTATACTATGAACGTTTACACAAATTCTTTTGATTATTGTAAATGTCCTAAATAAAAAACATAAAAAATATACTCAATTTAATCAACCTGTAAAATTTATAAAATATTTACCAAATATTATTTACAAAGGTAATCGCAACTATAATACCTATTATCGAATTAATATTTATTGTCTATGAACCATTTGTTTTCATCCTAGGCAATTTATTTGGCGAATATATCAATATAGGTTTCATAGTCTCGTATATGTACATATCATCATCTAAATCCACAATCTTAAAAAATTCAGGGGACATTTTGAAAAAAATCTGAGAGTCAGTATTTTATAGATTTTTCATTGTTTTACATTTTTTGTATTCAATAAAAATATCAATATCAATAATTGCTAGCACAACAAAGTAAAGTATAAGAAAAATAATAAAATGGCGATACTCAGAATTTCCATACTGCTTTTCTTAGGTTTCCGATCTTTTTATTTTATCTATATTCAAGATCTACGCAATGTACAAGTATTTTCAAAAAGTCAAAGCACATAAGCTAAACCTTGGGCATCTATTCTCTATATATTGTTAACTTTAATAGGTACTTAATAAGTATAGTTTATAGTTCCCGAAACAGATTAATGACCAATAATGTCGTGGTTTGTACAATAAAGTTTTAAATATAATAATAAGTTTGACGAAATCGAGGATGTATGTAGCTATTTATGTTCATATAAACCTGTGCTATATTTGTAATACATATCTGATATGGTGCTACACTCCTAAAGCCTGTTCATTTATTAATTCTGGAATATTGGAATAATTTCACTATGGTTCATTTATTTAATTCTGTTTTCAGAATCGAAAGGAAGAGTGTAATCGCAGGCTAATTAATTAGATAAATTATAACCCGTTCATTTATTAACGAATTTGGAATTCGCCATCATTAATAAAAGAACAGGTTTCTAGTTTCCTTCACTACATGTTCACGATTTCCTTCAATATAAATGGTTAGATTTGGTGATAACAAAGAATATATTACAATAGGTATTGATTTAATTGAAATAATCACTAAAATGTATCGATAACATATTATATAAACAGATGTACAAAGATAATATTTTTCTTGTTAAATTAATATATACCTATATATTGTATATATCGCGCGACACCATATAATATAAATAATACAACACATCTATAAATATGTTTTGTTTATGCTGACTGTACGGTAGATAACTCCTAATTAATTTCTTTATTCTGTACTTCAGTGTTTAATTCAGTTTTTACACTTATTCAGTTCAACATTTACTTTAATTAATGTGACTAAACTAACTAATCTACAGTGTATTATTCACATTCTAATATACTGTTAATATACTGTTAATATATTGTTAAATGAGACTAATTTCTTGATTTAATCTTATACAGTGTTCATATTAAACATGTTTCCTTACTATGTATACAACACACAAAATCCATTTTATTTCATGTTACTTGTTACATCCAATCATATCTACAGAAGGCATCACTTTCTTTTGTGAAATAGTATTTTAATTTTGTTTCTTGACTTCTTTCACGTATAAATCAGGGAGATTAACTACAGCTTTTTATCTATATTATTTATAATCTTAGACTTATTTTTTTGGTCTTCAGGCACGATTTCAAGACAAACGGAACAAGCTGCTCGATGAAGTGAACGAAGCACGGAAGATTCTCTCTCACGTGAAGACGAGCCAGCTGGCTCTTTTAGAGATGATCCGAGATTCCCTTCCCGAGGAAAAGGAGCTTAAACTATTGCAGCACATTGAGCGTCTTTCTAGAACTCTAATCCACATTCAGGTAAGAGCCTGCTTGTATACATTATGCAAGCACATTATCATTTATTTTTCAATCTTCAATTGCAATAAATATCGAAAATAGCCCTTTACATTTTTTAAATTATTAATTTGATTTGATTACGTCATAAATAGATCAATTTTTGAAAAGTATAAGTGAATAATATTATATGAGATAAAAAAAGTGGATAGATGGGTGTAGTGGCATATTAAATATGCTCAATTTAGAACGATTTGATTGCCTAAACTTAAATATATAGATGTAACTTTACAATAAATGATGCTAAATATAATTTTAAGCTATTTGTTTATACAGGAATAAATAGCAATTTGAAATAACTAAGTCTCCATTAATAACATATGTATATTACCAGCTCACAAAACGTGAATTGAATACCAACTTTTCTCTATAATATTTTTAATACCATAGCAGAAAGGCAATTTGCATGTTTTTGTATTAAATATTTATACTTATTTCCACTGTGCATATTCACAGGTTTTGGAGGGTGACCACAAGGACTATGAAGAAATTCTACGAACTCTAGAAGAGGCTCATTTGGTATAGTATATGCTAGTGGGTTTTAGAAGTCAATTTCAAGCAGTTTTTTCACTAATTCTTTCATCAATTGTCTTTCACATGCGATTCTATGTTATAATACCTGTGTCTAATAAAGGATTGTGTTACCCGTAGAACCACACATTTTCTTTATGTTCTAAACAGAGACAATCCAATCCTTTTTATTTTCTTTCGGTTGTCATTACCGTATAATATGATATACCTACTTATATGTTGCCTTAAATGCTACTATTTGTTATTTCTATTATAAAGATATTGGTATATATAAACTAAGTATATTTTATATACTTGTAAACTTACAAATTATTCGATTTTACTTGGAAGTTTATCTCGTAGAGAATTTGAGTGTAACTAAATACATTTATATAAATGACTTTTACGATTATATTTTCTTAGAAACAAACTTAAATTTTGTTACATAGGTTAACAGTTTAACATAGAGCACGTATTTAATTTTTATTGCATACATTAAAGTTTTTCAACCACACAAAAAATACATTGTTTACTAAAATTTCCCTTTGCGGATTTGTCTCAAATAGACATTATAATTTTATTAATTTTATAAAATGGATTTTCATATAGATTGAAAGATTTTATTTAATATAGAAAGTGGAAAATATATTAATAAATACATGCATGTATGTTAACATAATTAACACGTCAAAGATCTTTACCATATTTTATAAGAAGCGACAGAAAATAATGCAGCTTTAGATTCTATGTACAACTGAATTTATGATATCTAATGGATATATTATTATCCATCTAATAAATAAATGTTTTTGTATAAGATACTGTTTCTGTGTTTATTTTCATATCTTACATTGGTCATTATATGTAAATTTTTCAGTTAACAGATTTATTTTACTTCATAAATTGATAATGGTTTATGTACATACATACTATATTTTTATTATAGATATTTATTATATACATGCTCTTATCTTTTTAGATTATGAAAATATAGAGCTTAACAAAAAATGTATATTTTTGTAACATTTGCGATCTACAGCTTCGCAAAACAGACTTATTTTTGAAAGTATGACATAGTTTCATGTAAAGTTATATGTATATCAAATTTTGCTATATTATATTTTACGATTTTTTCAACTGTTTACTATAAATAATGAAATTATTACTTGGAATTATTCAAGTATATATGTAATATTTATAGATGCATATATTTGCTATATCATACGCTGTACATAAGAGTGCTTATCTACAGTTAAGAGTATAATATTTTTACTGAATTGATTTTTATGATCACTAAATATATATTGTATTATTTTACTTATTTCCAAGTAATATGCATGGTTTCATTATTTATTTAAATTCTTTTTTCTAATGTGTATTTTTGAAGACAATGTTATAACATCTAATTACCAAATCATTTAAATAGATATATGGTACTAAAGTTGTGTTAATTTTGTTCCGGAGTAATTTTTTCTATATAATTTAGTCTGAAACCTTGCATCTCGTAGGTTATGATGCAGCTAGTTATCATCCCAGCTAGCTGTAGATCAATTTCACTATTTTTTTATTATCGTAAAACACAATTGTAATATGTTTATTTTCTATTATATTGATAGTTACACATTGATACAATATTTTCAAAATAATTAGTTGGATGTATTTTAAATCAAGATATTTACTAAATTCAAACAGGGCATATGCTTAGCGAGCATAGCGTATATGTAAGTATTTTATTGTTACTAAATTATCAATTTATGAATGTATATACAGTCAAACCGCTATTACGAAATTCAAGGGACAGCAAATTGTTTCGGTATAGCGGGATTTGTTATATGAAGGTTTCACCACAGTTGAGTTAAAGACCAAAACATGGATGCAATCATCCATCATTATTTTTTATTACATCAGACTTTTTGATTCTTCACAAATTCGTACAAAATTTACATGAGCGAAGAGAGTATCATGTATCCTATACAAATGATTTAAAGAAATAAAATGATACGAATGCAATTCAAAACAATTACAGTATATAACATACATGTACGTAAATACATTACAAAGAAAATTTTACTATTGTTGTTTGAAGAAATCATCAATTTTTGACTGCTTTGAGTGAATCTTTTGCCGAATCAATGTGGACTCTAATTGCTGAAGAATATCATTTTGTTGTAAATCTTGTTGACTAAAATATCTTTGCAAATTAATGAGACTGGTAGCCAACTGATCCCCAGACTGTTTTTTTTATGTTTCCTATTCTTATTCATTATCTTCGTCTACGCAGGTTGTTGAATGCCATTAAATACACTATTCTAGTAGGAATACGAATATTCGGTAGCAATAATATTACATATGAATCTAGTTTTCTACATCATTGCTGTAGTTTCATCAGTGCTTTCTTGAATGAATCCAAGAGGTTCGCTTCAGTATCATAATTTTATTCGTAAAAGCGGGGTTCGTTATAACACTATAAGTCACGTATTTAAGAAAATCCGAATATATATATCTTAGAAAACAATATAATTTTTGTTTTCGTAATACACATTTCGGCCACGTTGTATTTAGATAACCTTTTACTTCACATTTTTGCGAGTACTATTCAATCATAAAAAATAATAATTATTACAATTTGCTTTTTAGGGCAAGCATTAAAACACATTTTATTAGGTATACATTTTAAAATAGGAGTAGATCCGTGTATATCAGAGTATATTTTTCTAATTCGAGAGTATGATTACGAGTACCCCTGACTACCATTTGATATAGGATAGATTCACCGTCTAAAGTTTATGATTTTAGTGATGCTGTTTTTCTGAGACATTCTATATGTATAAAAAGTATGGCTTAAAAACAAAGATTTACACAATGCATTACAAAAATACCAAAGGTATTTCATTTAGAATTTTGTGTTAAAAACTACATGAAAACGTATGAAATTGTCCATGGTTAATATACGTATACTAAAAAAAGAGAAGATATTCATGAATGGATTTTAAAGCTAGATAACTCGTAAGCTTTTATGAATAAAATGTGTTTACATTAAAATAGTAACATTCTGTTACGGATTATAGCTTTTAGAAGCTAACAATTAACAGAAAAAAACAACAAAAAACACTACACTGAACATTTATAATATTAAAACTAATCTTTCAAATCCCATAAGCCCGAAAATTTAAACAGTGAAACATATGTCATAATCAATATTTAGTGTATTAAGAAGTTATGTAAAGATTTTGTACATAAAATGATGAAAAAGTTAAATATTTTGTACACGCCGGTCAAAACATAAAAACCGATTGGATCACTTCTTCTCGATAACTTGAATCTTGTCCAACATCCATCCAGCCTGGTCCGCTATACACTTTAAAATGAACTCTCGATGGACAGTCACTTCAATGTCCTCTTTATCTTTATTCTCACGATCCAGCTTCCTTCGCTTCGTCTTGCCACCTTCACTCGTTACCTTGACTGCAGCTTCTGTCAGGCTGGACCGCCATATCAGACCAAGCCATCGGCCTCCATGACAGTCATATCGCAATTCACACATGTCACCATGTGCGCTCTAACAGAGAGGAAATAGGATACAATCAAGAATAGATATTTTTATAGATAACGATATGAAAATTCTAGTTTCACTTTGTGAGGTATCACCTATGTTGCAATTTTAGCGTAGGAATAAAATAAGTAAATTTGAAGACTAAAATACTACAAACAACAAATTTTCTATCAATGAACGTAAATATTATCTTAATTAATCTATGCCAAGTCAGCTGTCGCATTAACATTTTCAAATGGTTTAATGTGTGTGTAAATAATTCTTGTTTTGTTCCTGAAACTGAAATCAACAAGTTATATAATGCTTTAATATGATGGTGAAATGAGTTGCCACTATTCGATGGTGATATTTTGAACCCTAGTAGTCAAACTGAAAATGCACTTATTAGTTCTACAAATATAATAATATAGTTAAGAGCATGTTTATACACCAGAAAGGAAATCTAGTTAACGAAACTGTTGTCTAAAAATAGACTGTTAATTTACTATTCAGGTTTAATCTGAGATGCTTTATTGAAGGTATGTAATCAATATTCCAGTAAAACAAATAAGTAAGCTATATTTTAAATCTTCGAAAGAAATTAATTTTTAAAAACTGTGAACAATGCGGACATTATTATCAAAATTAAAGTAGGTATTTGGGCGAAATAGATGTATTTAATGTATAATGTATCACGAAAACAAAAAATAGATGAAAATACATTTTCTATACATTACGTCATTCTTTGTCATATAAAACTCAACAATATCTCTCTCGGTTATCAGTTGTTATCAGGCTATCTATAGAAAAACAAAATTTATTATCAGAACCTACTTGAAATTCTAATGATGATTTCGATAATGTCTCCATAACTAAGATATTATGTAACTAAAAACAATTTAATTTTCAGTAATGACTGCCCCCATTTTACTCCACCATCTTGAATTTTGTCATGTTTCAACCTCACAGCACTTAGCAGTGGTAAAATAGATGAGAAAATAACAAAATTAGCTAAAAAATAAGTTTTAAAAATGTATAGTGATAGTAAATTTAATTTAATTGATGTTTTAAATTAAGGAGAAATAAAAGATTTAAAAATGTTGATGGCCTTCAACCACCCCTTACAACTATCCATCTCCACTTCTTTATTTAATAAAAACAATTAAAATGTGGTACAACATAAACATTTTTTTCTGTTATACCTAAACAATTGAAAACAAATTAATGGAAAACAAAAAATACATGTTTAATATCGAAAAATTAATAAAAACACCACTATAATGCAAAATTCTAAAAAATATATTTAACAACTAAAACAGCTCCTGACTCCTTATTTTATTTTTAACTAAAAATAGGTTTTCAAAAAAGTAGATTCATTAGAAAATAGGTCTGTGAGATCTGCATGTTTGTTTAATTGGACGCTGGTTCAAATATAAAATGGAGTAGCCTGTCAATATTAAGAGAAACTAATTCAGATATCGATGATTGTATGTAGTTGTATCCTTATGGAGTCATATGATGTTTCTTATGTAAATACTTCAAAGCTGTTTAATATTTATACATTTATAGTTTATTTGTAAATTGTAACATATCGAGTTAATATTAGTTAAAAATACAAAAATACTGTAATATTAAAATTATAGTACAGCAACTACTCGGTATACTACTCAATATTGCGATAATTTCATAACAGTAGTACTGTTATGACCGTATCGTCTAAACTATTTACAATGAAATAATGCAGCGATAAATGGGCTGCTGATGCTTGGGGCTCCAGTATTTTCTCAATTGGTTTAATCCACTAATTTTATGTAAATGTGTTGTTGTTACACTACTTTAAAGTAGTATTAAGAGTTGCATTGTTCTGTTATAACTGAGCGGTTTACTGAAGTGCTTTATATTTTATAAATAGTTACATTCAATATTAATATTTAATTTTAATAAACTATGAAAAAATGAAACTATAAAAAAGCACGAGGCATTATCTTTGAGCACAGGGAAACCTAGTATTACACATTTTGATTATATTAATTTTAAGAGAAAAAATATATGTATATTTATCCAAATTTATCATACATAAGTTGTTTGTTATACCTATATAATTTATTGCCCGTGTATATAAAACTGTTTTACTGCATAAACAATTTAATTGCTGTGAATAAAAAAAATATATTTTGCAAAAGCTTTTGGGTACAGGAATAGTTAACTATAAAACTGCATACAGAATCATTAAGAGTCAAAATACAATGTATAATTACTCTATGGATTATACCATATTTTTTTCAATTAAATGCCGCGGTGTATATTTAAATAGTAAGCAAGTACGATAACATAAACATATTTTCTATTAGTACCCAACGCATTTCACTGGGTAAAATTCTATGACATACTTTAGGTTTAAAAAATTGTAGTATACTATAATAAAAATAATAAACATTCCCCCACACAAAGATTAAAATTCGTTAATTTGAAGCCAAAAATAAATGAAATAATGTGTAAAGTATATTTTAAAAGTTTACCTAGATTAATGATTGGTAAATACTGTAGTTGGAGAAATTACTAGAGTGCACACTTTTTTGTTGAAACTTATATAACCTATAGTATGTCTTGAAACAAAGTTACTTAGTAAAAAAATTGGAATGACACTTTCCACATTTTCCATGACTTTTTAAAAATATCTCATTTTTCCATGACCTTCCAGGCCTGGAAAATAATTTTCAAAATTCTATGACTTTCCAGGAGCGTAGGAACCTTGCCAACGCATTCATAAGCCGTGAGCGTACAGAGTACACGAGTGAATGTTTCAGATTGATAATTTATAAATCTCGGTATCGTATCTATTTATAAAATCAAGGCCGAATTACAGTAAATAACAGTAGATTTTCCAGATGCCCATTTATAATTCTAACATAAATATTGAAAAATCTGTTTATGATCCTGGAAACAAGTTACCACTCACCCTAATGGCTTGAGCGAGGTGTCGCAGAGGATCGAGCTGAAGCCCAGCTGGCCAATGACCTCCAGATGCACCACCTTCTTCTTCTGATGGAGGCCAGCTGTAGACAGTGCGACCCAGCTTCCTACTACCTGTTGTGTGTGCGGGGTCCACAGCTTCATGGTTCCGAGGAGTTATTGCACGTTCCGAGAGGATCAGTACGGCGTGGAAGGGGGTTAAACTGGCGCGAAATATAGCCTAATAAGAGATCAGATAACCGTATAATAAATTTATGCAGACAATCTCTTTACACCAGCATATTAAACTTTTTTTAGATATATCTATTACATTATAGGTCAAATCAAATCCCAATATTTAATTCATTTTAAGAATTAACACTATTAAGTTTACTATGTATGCACCACAGAACTGTTCAGATTATTTTTTTATTATACATAAATCTTACTTTATCTGTAGTTTTCAAAAAACACTCATAATGCAACATTTAAAATACACAATATATGAGTTCAAATTACAAGTTTCCAAAGAATAAAATAAAACATGTGAGAAAGGAAAAATTATTTTTCTTTTAAGTTAGACAAGTTATGTATTGAAAAATTAATGCAGGTAACAACTAGATTCATGACAACGAGAATAATAGTCTAAATTGACCACAGCTGTAGATACCATATTATAGTTGAAAGAGCTTCCGAAAAACCCACATAGAAGGCATTGAGTTTGCCAATACATAGCATGTACTATAGATTAAGCTTATAGTATATAATATACGGACAATACGTACTTGTGAACTAAATATAATAATCAGAATAATATCATGTGCGTCTTACATTATATACATAAGTAGTGCCAATACTTAAATTATACTAACAATAATTATCACAATGTTAATTTAAATACTATGAAAAAATTACTGAAAATTGGGTTATTTTAATTTTATATCTTTCACAAAGCAGACAAGTTTTCTTGTGATAATTTCTATTACATTTCCATAAATTGCAATTAAAACTAGACTACAATATTATTTTATACAAATACGATTCATTTAGTGTAAATAGTTTGCCAAATATACCGCTCCATAAAATAAAAAACGGTACTTAAAATGCGAAAATTTTCAGAACAGTAGCCAGTATAGTCTTATATTTTTAAGAGACAACATTGATTATATTTCACTTGATTACAGAGAACTAATTAATGGTACAAACTAAAGAACCAAATTAAACAATTAAATCTATAAGTGCATTTACGAACAATTAATGATAAGTGGCGAATGCACCTTGATATCCAGTGTTCTACAGGAGGTGAGGAGTAAAGAAGAGAGCAGGAGCCTCGATTGTCTGGCCAACTTCTGTATTTCTACCAGTCCCACATGGCCGGGTCCGAGACCCGTCCAAAGAGTTCCTGCTTGATCCAGTGGAGTGCAGATGACCAGAGGAGGAAGGCGATCGCGTTCCTTTTGAAACTTGCTTCTTACCTCTTCAAGTTCGTCTTCTGAAGTAGTAGAAATAAGGAACAAATATTTTTCTTCTATAGTTTATTCTCATATTTAAATGAAACAGTGTTGTTCATTTACCATTTTCCTTCTCATTCTTTATTGAATTTAAATGGTTATATTTATATCCTCTAGACATTCCTTATATATACGAAAATATTTATTGTTAAGATTACAGTTTTTAATACATATTCTTTGTTTTTGTGTGTTCCATATAACACGTAGTACAAACCTTATCTTAAGTTTAATGTTTCTAAACTGGTAGTTAGTGTTACTTATTTATATTTCTATTTCACATATAATATATATATTTGGGGTGCTTTAATATGGCATATTTAGTAACACACAATATCGATAATAAATATTTTCTACAAATAAAAAAACAGTTATTTCTAAATATTTTACTTCTTCTTAGTGTGCAAATATATTTCTTCATTTTTGTGAACAATAATATTTTCTTACTTTTCCATTAAAAACTTTATTTTGGAAGCGATCGACGATATTTTTAGAATAAAATATATTTCACAAGGATTTATTAATTTCTCATTTAAATGAAACCATTCCAAATATTAGAGTCACCCCTACTAAACTTATTATCATTGTACAGTAGAACCCCGGTTTTATGCCCCCCGATTATCCGCCAACACCGCTTAATCGCAACATTTCTGTAGAACACATTTCCTTATATGTCTTGTACTATATACAAACACCAACCCCGATTAACCGCCACTTTTCACTGGAACCAAGGCTGGCATAAAACCAGGGTTTGACTATATACTGTAATTCTCAATTCCAAAATATAATTAAATCCCACATACATTGGACATCCTACACATTTCCTTTTTTCATCTAACTATTAATAATATGTTTTTTGATAAATTTTTAGATACGATTAAAATCTAGGAATAAAGATAACTGTGACATCTGTTTATTATTTAAAACATTAATTTTATAAGGATTTCAATTTCGTTCTTCAATATATTTAAAATATGTGTGTCAGAGATGATCCGCCCTATGTATCAAATTTTCACATTATTTTCACCACTACAATCTTTTGAAATGTTGTGCTCTAAAATGC
>JAYRBW010039138.1:0-11759 GCA_036023295.1 Invenusta paracnida | reverse complement strand
CAACTATCCTATATTACCTACTACATAGTTCGCTTAGCTTTACTAGCTAACGACCTATTGCCATAGGTCTAGATAGGTATTACTTAATATATCTGCGTATTATTTTAAAATCGGTAATTTTTAAATAGCATTAACTTTTTTAATTAGCGTTACAAGTCACATATTATACAAAATATGACAAAAAGGTTTAGAAGATTGTTGTTAACTGACTAATAGCGTTATTTTTCAACCTACTCCCAAAACACAAGGCAAAAAATGAAATCCATCTGACGTTTATATTTATATTATGCTACCCCTAATCTTATATTACATACATACATATTGTTATGGGTACAACAAAGCTTCAATTATCATGTAATATGGATAATACATAGCAAGAAGTTCACAGATCAGAATCATCTTAATGGTAAATATATCATCATATCAGCTGTATGTTAAATGTATACTAGCATTTGTAAGTTAGCCAGTAAGATTGACACTTATTCGGAAAGTTTTTGGGTAGCATAGTCCTTAGCAATTCTGACAACCTCCTGTAAACAGGCGGGATTTGAGCCGGTGGCCTGTGCCGAGGCTTCCTTGCCACCTCCCTTGCCGTCCATCAGCGGGGTCACCTGTTGAATCCAAGCCTGGGCGTTGAGACCTTTGGCGATCAGAGACTGAATAGGGAAGATAGAGGAGATTCATTCAGCACGAATTAAAATATTAACTGTCGTTTCCAAACTAATACTAGTACCACCTAGTAGAACGCATGCAATTTTCAAACAATAGTCGGCAAATATCACAGACGGAACTTCGATTAAGTATTGTTTAAATAGGTAGTATCTTTCAATACTGTTTATATTATCAATATCGCTTAACTCAAAATAATGAAGCTCATCAGTGACACTAAGCTTCGAAGCGGGTCAATTACGATGACAATACGAAGTTTGTAAGAACTTTATTGATTAAATAAAAAATAAATAAAAACACTTATTTTATACAAAATTTAAGGATGTTTCCTACTCAGTCGATCGATCTAATATAAATAAAAATACTATTCGAAATAAATAGTCCACAACGATACAAGTTAGAAGCGATAAGTGAAGATATTATCTGGAAAATCGTACTAATGAACTAGGCGTTAGTCTCAAAATAAATGCCCTAATAATCACAGCTAAAATATACTAGAATAAAAGTTATTAAATGGAATATATATTTTCATAATTTAAGTTAACAAAAATAATCTTGGAATTGAAGCAAAGAATAATATCAAATTTCAATTAATTAATAATGATCAGATTGTGGTTTTAGTTTGGAACTACGTTACTTTTTCGGATCAGTTGTCTTATGATTGATCTTATTGAGTCAGCGAAGATGTCTGCACATTTTGACATGGCGTAGTCTCGGTACAAAATGAAACAAATAGACCAACTGACCTTAGGGACCTGCGAGAGACACAGAATTTTTCCCTTTTCCTCATCCACAGAGAATGCCATGACGGCTAGATCCTGACACAGCTTGTCCATTTCCTTCAGTCCCGTGTTGATCGCCTTGGCATCCGACTGGGCATCAAACACGTGAACCAGAAAGGTGGGCCCAGCTCCCGCTGCTTTGTGCTCCTCAGAGAGGCGACGTGCCTCTTCCAGAACCTGCCAATTGTAATTAAACAAATCAATAATTACATATTTCATATTTGTTAGATACATATTTACATATTGGTACACACTGAATTGGAGTATTGGCCTTTGCTTAGAAACTAACTGCACATAAATGTACATTTCCCAGTTAATAATTTGTAATATTATTTATTTATTTACAGCTTTTTTAGCAAAAGTTAAATGAAGAATTATATATTAAATGGAAATAAATCGCCGAATAACTGAATAAAATTTATACCATAATACATATTATTAATGGTATTTTCTGGCATTTTGTAAAAATTTCAAACAATTTATTTGACAATTAAAATGATTTGTTACAACAAAGAGCATTTTATACAAAATTGCTTGTACATATGTTTCACTGAGATTCTTAAAATGTCAATCATAGATATATAGTCGACTAATTTATTAATAAAACTATAAAGTATACTATCCATACAAAATCGATAATAATCTTCCAGATATTCTGTTTTCAACAGTTAGAACAAAACACGCCTCACTAACCTGTCCGGCAATAGCAGCTCTTCTGACCTTGTCCTGGTCATCCAGCGTCTTCTTGAGCTGCTTGAGCTGATCTCTGAGCTGATCCCTACGCCAAGCACTCACCCCAGCCTGTGAAACCTCCTCCGTAAGACGCACAATATCAGCGATGTTTGCTCTCATTCCTCCAGTAGTAGCGTCACCCTCACCGGCCCTCGTGTTGGTCAGACGTGTTCGCAAACTAGCCACGTCCGCTTCCAGTTGATTTGCGCGTTTACCTGCCTGTTTGTGTGATAAGAGTGGAAGCTCGTGAAACATATTTGATACCTCAACTGGGTACGAAAGCAGTTGATTAGTTATAAACAATAGAGTTTTAAGTTTAATAAGCCTTACAAGGGAACGAAATCTTTTTAGGAATATATAGTAGGAATATGTAATGATTTATCAGAAAATCTACAGAATAACAGGAAATAATATAAATTTACTTCATTAAACGAAAGCCTTGTTTTTGAACACATACAATTTTTATAAAACACAAATAAACAAAATATATCATGATATTATAACATAAAATTGTGGCGCGCAATTTTAACTATTTAATATCAACAGCTTTTAACGTTTGTACGATGAAACTGCTTCTTACCCTCTCTGCCTCGTGACCGGTCACAGCAATGATACGTCTTATCCCCTTGGAGATGGCTTCTTCACTCACGATCACGAAAGGTCCAATGTGCTTGGCGTTCAGGACGTGTCTATCGAGAGATAGAAGATACGAAAGGTAACCCAATTCATGCGAGGTTTACATAGTAACATTAGAGTTCTTAAATTATTGACACAAAAATTTACTTAAAAAACTGACACACATTTGTGTCATCTCTCTACAATTTCCGACCCAAGCAATCGCTATAACCAGGATACCAAGTAAAAATTAAAAGTGTCAACCTACGTGCCCCCACAGAACTCCACCGATGTACTCGCCCCCTGTGGCCCGCTGGGATCAGCTGTCAACTCTTCCACCGGCACACCAACCGATATAATTCGCACCGGATCCGGATAAGTCTCTCCAAATACAGCCCTCAAGCCCTGGATAGCCTTGGCAACTGCCAATCCTGCTTCTTTGGCGTAGACGGGTCCCGCACGGTTGATGAGTTCGCAGGTAATATCTTCGGCGCGGTGTACCTGCTCCACTGTCAGTGCCGCCTATGGGGTGGGAGTTTAGTGGAGAGGTGGGCGCCAATTCGGAGAATAAGAAACTGTTAAATTAATTAAGCTAAAACAAGAAACTAGTTGCTTACGGAGATTAAATCAAATCAAATTTGGGCTTAATTTTAAATATTATCGTGAAAATGAAAGTTAAAATGAAATTATGCTAAAATTTGAGTTTATCTAAAAATATAAAAATGCAATTTAAGCTTAATTTTGTAATAAAATCAATTTTAGCACAATATGTAACAATTTAGGTGATAAATTACATAATGGCACAATGAATAAAATTATGGATTTATCTTCAACTTATTCAATATAATTGAGACACCACTTCTAGATTAGTTAAACATACTTATAATAATAATGATATAAATATTAAGTCTAAAATAGAACATTTTAATAATTACATAGAATCCATAGGTTCAATAAAAAAATTACGCTAGCTTCTTAAACAACAATGCATAACATAGATTCTGACTACCTCATCACACAATATTATTTAAACAAAATACAAATTTACACTTATTATTTTCGAAAAAAATATATGTATACGTAGAATGTAATATATACAAACTGTATTAACACAGAATGACTAGCCTACCTTTCTTGCATAAAAATTTAACGTTTGTTAATACGAGTACCAATTTAATAAATGAACTACTTCAAGAAACTTGTCTAAATAAGGTAACAAACACACTAATAGTGTTCACATTGTTGTACAACTATTATTATAAATATTTTAGTGTATACAAAGATGCTTAGTTCAACAATCAAATGAATATTTTATCTAATAAAAAATACATAATGCTGGTATCGTCAGTGTGAAAGCAAAAGTGATACGCATTAAATTATAATATAGCACTGTTACGATTCACGAAGCAATAAAATAACACACAAGTAATTATTCTCTGAATCAATATATGATTCGTCCTAAGGTAAGAAGTTACCAGTAAGTGACTATTTACAATGATACATAATTATGTGGGTTTAATCGTAACCTAAAAATATAAAAGCAAAAGAGTATGGTACATTATTAAAGACTAACTGTCTATAGGAAACACCCCTAATTTTTATATGGTCTTATATTATAGCTTTTGGTAATAAAAAAACTTAAAATCCATATTTTCTTATAATTAATCGATATTAAAATAAAATTAGTGGCTTCTACTTAGAAAGCTGTAAAAATAAAACCATACGTTGTGTGTGTCTGTGTGTGTTACGATAAATAAAGCAGAGTAGAGAAAATGTTGTAAAGTAACAATTTAAATATACTCAAATATTGGCAACGTGGATTGTAGAAAAGAATTGAAATTGACACGAAAAGGTAATAATACTACCACACAATTGTAAAAGCAAATTATGTGTATGCATATACACACCACCTATACTATCTGCAATAAAATGTACTCAACAATTATTTCAAAAGGGTTTTTCGCTCATTAGCGCTAATATATATCGTTTAGTTCAAATACCAATTCATTTGAAAAACTGGAACAAGAAAAAAAGCCTTGATTGGGATTATCTACATTATACTATCTAGCGTTTCAGTCACAAAATACTTAGCATTCGTTTTTAATCTGACAATAATAACACATTGTATTATATATATATATACATACATTTCGTCGCTATTAGTAACTTATAATATGATATACTATACATATAATAATATAAAAGATTAGGGTAAAATTCTTACGAGTTCCTTAATGATAAAAGAATCCTTGGAGATTTTCCACATTAATAAATTACGTCTAAAATCTGCAACAATTTATACGCATGTGTGTTAAAACTCTAAGCGGCGCAATTATCTAGTAATATTTTTCTGGGGCGAAAATCAAATCAAATCAGTATAATTTATTATATTAATTTTATAAATTAATAACAATTTATGAAATATACCAAAATTGGAACTATATACATCATGATGTACCTTTTAAGTATTACCAAACACAGAGCAATATTCAAAGCAATAAAAAAATGAGTTATCTAAACTAATTGGCAAATTCCGTACAGGAATTGGATCGTAAATCGATCTATATATTATTGACTAATAAATAATAATATTCGTGGATATAATCCACAAAGCGATTATACAATTTGCTTATGGCCCAAAGGCAACACTCCTTACCTTGGCAGTGAAGTCAAAGCGAAGACGATCGGGTGCCACTAGCGACCCCTTCTGATCAGCCTCGCCAATCACCTGACGAAGAGCGAAGTTGAGAACATGTGTGCCTGTGTGGTTCTGCATCACTGGGTGTCGACGAAGCTGAAGAGATTGTTAATAGAGCGGCGAAAATAATAATTATTACTTAAGTATTCGTAGTATGCTTTAAAACAGCTCTTTTTTTTCGAACACGACTTGAAATTGTGGTATAATTAAGAACACGTTAATAAAACAACTTTTGTACATTGTCAAATTTTTATTATAGATTGAAATGAATACAGATTATAGGATAAATATGATACTTACTAATTAGTAATAGAAATAATAATACTGTCTACGATAAATGTGAATTATATTTAAGGTAAATATGATTCGATAAAATGAGAGTTTAAATCATTCAAATAGGCAATGTAGCTAATTGTTCATATTATATTTGTGTTCCTTAAAGTCATAGTGAGGTTTTTTGAAAATTCAGACAATCTAATGCTCTGACCGAAGTATCAGAATACATTGGTTCTTTTTGCAAACCGATAAAAAATATTTTGTATTTAATTAAAAAAACACGACAATTACCTCATCGATGGTTAGCTTGACAGTGTCACCTACGGAGAGTTGTCCCTCAAGAGTGCCGATATGGAGCACATAGCCGCCCCGGACCTGCACATTCTTCACGGTGAATTCAGTCGTCTGTTTGTTCATCAAACGATGTCAAAGTGAGACAGGATTGGAGGTGAGAGAGAAGAGAGGCGGATTAATCAGTTCATATAAAAGAGTTATTGTGAAAGGTTCATATTATTGCATTGCCCACAAAGTACATATCTTATTAATACTACATATATATTACCGGAGAATAGCACAGAACTTTAAAAAGGGTCATAAGGAAATAAGAAATGCAATATCACATAATACATTGGGATAATTAATAATAGATATTGAATTAAGAAATAAGAACATAGATTGACAATTCAATAAAAGCTGCTTTACTGTATTTTTCAATGCATTACATTCTGCTGTGATAGGCTGTTAATAAACAATCATTAAACAATTTCTAGCTCAACTAAAGGAAGTTATTAAAAATGCCCACAGAATGACGACGGCTAAAAATTCCCGTATACTTTGGTTAGATGGCCGATCTAGTTGATTAAATCAAAATGATCTATAATAATAATAAAAATATATGAAGGTATCTTTATAACATACCATGATAATATTGTATATTGCAATTTGTCAGTAACATCAAAACGTACATATTTTGTTTTATTTTCTGAGACAGACGGCGCAGTTATTATTATCATATCATAATATTACAATGCAAACTTTGAAGCTGAACACTTCAACAATTACTCATTGATGAAAAAATATTTATTCACTTAATATTGTGACTTCTTTGATGTGGCATATCTAACCATAATACGATGTTTGTTTATGTTTTTCTTTCAATATGGTACAACGGTATAATAAATTTACAAATATAAGTTCCAAAAGAAAAATTTCACACAAAACTAAATCTAAAAGAGAGTAAACTATACTAGACGATCTGCCGATTTAATGTATTTTCAAATTCATGAAATTTAAAAGTTTTGTTAAAGAATACTATTAAATTTAGAGACTACTCTTATGTTTTGAATGTATACTTTACGGATTTATATTTTAAATACAATAATATCATACATAGTAGATTTCATTTTTGATATTACATTTAAGTTTAAATGCGTTATTAATAAAAATAAACAAAGAAACATAATTTTGAATGATCATTGATAGGATCAGAGTAACATTTATGCAAATCTGAGAACGCATAGCACGTATTGGATGTGATGACCAACACATACTATAAGACGATGTATATAAGTGATGATGTCATTTGAGAGAATTTGATTTAGAAAAGAAGCAAGAAGCTGTGTAAAAATCTAAGAAATTATATCTAAATAAATTATAACGAAGAGTAATATGTTCTATATAGCAAGGTGAATATTATTATACATATTACGTTTTGTTTTGACGTATAAAGCATTTAAAATTTTCGAATAATACAGACTAATTATCAACACTATGTAGTAAAGAGTACCACAAAGGTCATAACAACTTTAATCCAGTAATCTAACTGTTTGAAATAATAAAAATATTTTGTATAAATTTCACATTATTGTCCATTAAACATACTATTTTTTTCCTTCATTTAATGGACTATACCATATTTGACTATGTTTACAATTACAAAGAAATCTTAAAAAAACCCAATAACGTTTGCATTAATTTTTTCCAAAGGTTTAATAAAGTAAGATATTAAAACTATTCATTAAAAAAATATATAACTTTTAAACTCGCATTTTTTAAACATTCGTGAGATAAATAGTGAGATAATTAGCTTGCAAAAATTGACAGGTTTATATTGAAAAAATTAAATTGCAATTAAAAACACTCTCAAGAACACTAAAAAAGTGCTCTTTGAAATAAGGTAAATAACCTATTTTGATTCAAAGTTTACCAAATGCCAATTTTTTTAAATTATTACATCAACCTAAATTTGTTGTTGTTAAATGACCGTTGCTATCTGTTTTCATAAGAATAAATATGATGTTTATTATTCAATGTAAAATTATTAATTTTGCATAAAAAAACTGTTTCTGTTAATTGTTTAATTAATAATTCCAAGATGTGGTCGGTATATCTAGCTAAGTTAACGTGTTTAATGGAACGTATAGTTAGGATATATAAGAAACGGCTTATCATAATAAATAAATACTAAACTAGATTTGTTTATTAAATATACCGCATTTTTAACGGACACCCTGTAGAAGAGATTTAGATGACAATGAGTACAATATCATTGAACGAATAACTTACTCTTGTAAAACACTAAAATTCATAGAATTGTTGTTCGTTAATGAGACAACCAGTCGGGTGATGATAGTTAATGCGAAGAATTAAGAGTATTGATATAAATTTATATCATAACATATCATTCATAAAAAGTATACAAAATTTCCCATTTTTGCCCTTTGAAAAAGTCGAGTAGCCTCATTTAATTATTAAAAAAATATTGTGGCCGATTATTGCATCCATAAAGAGAGCACAATCGTACACGGCACATTTTCCAAAGTAAACCAATTCAGAATGGATACTGATAGTGAACAGTTAATAAAATAATGTGAATTAACCGATTTTATACCAAAATTACAAGAATGGTCACTTATAACTATATCAGTGTAATATTCTCAGTACATTAATCTAAAAAATAATAATTAGTTTAGTTTATAAGAGTATAATACGTATAAATCTATTAAGAGTATATATGTAACTGTGTTTTAGATGATATTAGGCATAATAGGTATGAAGACAACACGAAACGTAACTAAACTCACATTTCAAAATCATTTCCCAATTAAGCATATTATTATTGTGGTATTATTACAATTTTCTAAAATGACCTAAATATATGCATTTCAAAAACACAATAAAAGAAAAAAACTTTTCATCATAATATGCTTCAATCAAAATAATAATACATTATTAAATAGCCTAATTTCATCGGGATTGGAAAAATAGAGAGCAAAATATTGATATGTGTCAATATTTGACATAAAACATAAATCGCCTTAGCTGCAAATTACTTTATGGACAATACTGAAAAACAACAAGTGCGACCTACATCGTCGGTTTCCTTGGTGATGTATCCTTCATCGTAGGTTTGACCACCAGACTCTGCATAGAAATTGGTTTTATCGAGCACGACACCACATGTGGACCCCGGACCGACAGAGTCTACAAAACTTGCGTTGAATCGGATTGCCATGACACGGGCGTTGCAGGGCTCGAATTCTGAACGGTCGATTTGAAAGAAAAGGCGGTCAATAGATGAGTTAGAGACATTTTATATAACCTTGAATTAACGGTTAATCTAAATATAAAAGTTCTGTTAAGAAATATAGGAAAAATATAAGGTTAATTTTATAATAGAGTGTTAGTTGTCAAAGTAACCATAACTATTTAAGTAGATATATTTTTACAAAAATGCATAGTTTTCATATTAACTATGCTTACCCCCAGTTGATATTTAATAATAGATGTAACTAGTAGATATTATAATATAATAACAGATCATAGCCTTGCTGGAAATTATAGTTGGTACTGTTATCCCACAAGAACTTCTAAATTAAAAAGAACAATACATTAATAGTAAATAATAGTCGAAGATAGTAAATAATACATATATCATTATGTATAAGGATTTTTACAATTCAAAAGAAACAATAAAATATAAACAAACCGATACTTGGAATTGTAATAACATAGTAATATTATTATTATACAGACAGACATACTAGAAGAGAACTCACGATAGTTTCCATTCTCATCGGCAGTGTAACAGTACTTGGGCTGATCGTCAGTGGTGGCCAGTTCTCTCTTCTGTAGTTCACTGATCGCGTGCACATCCAGATCCACCTGGTCTCCAACAGTTCCACCACCCGCTTGGGAGCGGAGTTGGGCCTCCTCACGGCTGGCTTCATAATCCACCATGTTCACCTGAAGAGAGAGGGCTATAGTGAGCGGTAACTGTTGGCCCCCTAAGCCTATACTGCCGTAGTGGACAAGTCTGACATTCATCAAACCGCGGCGCCGTCGCTCTCTCCAAATTTGAGCCTTGATTGCCAGGAAATTTTCTACATCTAATGTTCAGTATCTACGCTGTTTGCTTTGGACAATAAAGATTTATATGCCTAGGATAAATTCTTCTCAAATATATTTTATTGGATTTACGATTAGATTTCTTAGCAGCATAACTATTGACCCCCTATAGTTGTAGATAATAGTGTCAAACCTTCCGAAATGGACGTTTGCCAGTGTTTGGATCCCAGTGGCACTTAAAAATTTACCATATTAAACAATAGAAATATTTGTACAATTTAAGCTCAATTTAAAAATATATAATTTTAATATAACATAAGTAAAAGTATTTATAACTTTTTTAACGTTATGTGGCATATGATTTTAAACATTATTTATTGTCTTTATCTTTAAAATAAACACACATTTTATGTCATGATTATGTTTACAGATACTTTTAAATATTGGTACATTGGCCAATTTATGCTCATTTTGTTGCCAGAATTGGCCTGGTACTAATATTTAAAAGCATCTGGAAAAGTAAAGACATTATATGTGTTTATTTTTAAGATAAAGACAATAGGTATATGTTTAAAACCATGTGCAAACATATGCAACATAACTTTTAAAATGGTTACAAATATTTATGTTATATTAAAAATATATATTTTTAAATTTTAAAAGTATTCCTATTCTTTAATATGGTAAATTTTGAAAATGCTACTGTGGTCCAAACCAACCCCCCCCCCCAACAAACATTTGAAGGTTTGACACCTTTATCTACAATTATAGGGTGGTCAATGTTGGTACCTCGTCCTTTGTAGCTGGAGGGTGCTAGCGCCCGTACTAATACGATAGATTATGTAATCAATAGAGATCTTCAAGATAGTTAAAAATTCAAAAGTTACTAAACAAAAACAAAATTTGGTTCCAGGAAAAATTATAAAATGTTTAAAGTTATTATTATATCACACAAAATTCAACTTATAATTCTAATAAAAATGGTAAAAAGTCTCTGGCAATATTTTTAAGGTTGAACTTACAGTTTTTTATGCGAACAAATTCGAAAAACAAGTCAATAAAATGCAGCTATTGTTGTATGCATTTAATAGCTTAAATTTAGCTAACATTATTTTTGTAACACACCTGCAGACCTCTCTCCTCGACCATAAGCGTGGTAAGATCCACCGGGAATCCGTACGTGTCATAGAGTCTCCAGGCCACATCACCCGGCAGGCAGGTACCCCCTGCGGCCTCCACACAGGTCACAGCTCGATCCAGGAGACGTTGGCCTCGACGAAGGGTTTTCAAGAACTGAGCTTCCTCCTCATTGATAAGGTCTTTAACCTGCAGGGGGGGGAGATGTATAGACAGAGTTCACGGTTATGTTACTGATCAATGAAGTCGAATTCATGTTGAAATTGGTTTCACAAAACAAATCCTAGTAGTATAACCTTACGTTATAACAATTTTAGTGACTTTTAGATATTCAGGCCTGTGATTGGGCTCTAAAAAAATTTGAGGAATTTTGAAATAAAATTTGAGGAATAATTTTTCTCATAAAAAGACACTCAGAGAAGCTGAAATGTAACAAAAATTCAATAGTAATCCTGCAAAATGAAGATATAGACAATAAATATTATTCAGATAATGCATTTTTG
>JAYRBW010039127.1:0-11759 GCA_036023295.1 Invenusta paracnida | reverse complement strand
CAGTAGAATCACAGTTGAATGCAGAGTCTTTTGATATAAAATTTGGCCAGGGGGACCCTTGTTTTAATAATTTTTTTTATTGAAATGTAATGTGTAAACTTTGGTTTAAATACAAAAAGTTCAATTTCTTACCTTTTATACATGTTTTTTTTTACCAATAAGGTTATAGTATTTATAAATTAAAAAAATTGTATACTTAGTTGATCATATTAACAGTTGAATGCAAAAAGAATTGAGTAAATTGGATTAATAATGGTGGTTCGGCAGACTTCCGATGTGACCCACTCAAATAGAGGGCGAGTGGCCATGATGTACCAAATTTGGCATATATCAGTAGATAAATCTATATTTATGACCTTGAAAAGTTGACATAATATTGGAAATATGGTCAGGTGCTTAAGTTCTTTCAGTGTCCGCACTTTTCTCATGGGAACCATTAAGCGGATTTAAGCGGACATTAGAAAAGGGTTTTTCGATGGCTAAAAAAATGTTTTTCGTGTTGTTGTTTTTTAAATGGCTGGTTGCTAGGCAACACATTTATCGATTTGGCCAAGATTTTAGTATGTTCAAGTTCTCTTTTCAACTTAGTTTTCTTCTTTTAAAAGTTTTTTGATTGGACGTCTCCTATGATTTCTTGATCGAGGACGGTAAGCAAACGGGGGGAAAAAACGTCTTTTTCGAAAAAACAAAATGGCCGCCATTTTTTTCATGATGGTGGGATTTTGCCCATATTTTAATACAAGGTCAGAAACATTCTGGGCCATCTTTATGCCAAATATTTTTGAAATCAAACCATGGGAAAGCAGTGGCGACGAGGTTACAAAAAAAAGTTAAGCGGACGATTTCAAAAAAACAAAATGGTCGCCATTTCTAAAGTATGACCTTGACTGAGCCTTAATTTGGTCTTAAATAGGATCTTACACTTCTAGGAACGACTTTTTAGGGATTTGGGTGAAAAAATTCCTAAGTGGCAGTAGGCGGAACCTTCATACTATGGATTTAGAGCTTAGTTTTTGAGTCCACTCAACGCGCAAGATCATGGGCTTGCTTCTGGACACTTCAAAAATGACATTCGAAGTCTCCTTCCGGCCTTAAATTGCGATCAAAAAATTAAAACCCTTTTAAAAATTTAAAGCCACGGTCAATTTTTTTGAAAGTTTAATACAAAATTTGTGACTAAATTCCCCTGCCATTGGTCTAATCAGATCAAAAATCGAACCACTGGTTTTCTCTAAACTTGCGATCAAAAAATTAAAACGGTTATAAAAAATTAAATCGTCGGTCAAATTTTTTTAAAGTTTAATACAAATATTGTAACTAAATTCCCCTGCCATTGGTTCAATCAGATCAAAAATCGAACCGTTAGTTTTCTCTAAACTTGCGATCAAAGTCAAACCCTTACAAAACTTAAAAGCGACGGTCAAATTTTTTTTAAATTTTAATACAAAATTTGTGACTAAATTCCCCTGCCATTGGTCCAACCAGATAGAAAATCGAACCACTGGTTTTCTCTAAACTTGCGATCAAAAAATTGAAACCGTTATAAAAAATTAAATCGACGGTCAAATTTTTTTAAAGTTTAATACAAAAATTGTGACTAAAATCCGCTGCCATTGGTTCAATCAGATCAAAAATCTATCCACTAGTTTTCTCTAAACTTGTGATCAAAAAAATTAAAATATCGACTTAAGATACCCAAAATGTTTTAAATTTGTATGTTGTACGATTGTAGATTGCCATATATTGACTAAAGATGCTCATAGAAATTAAAAAAAAAATTTATAAAAATAAGTAGTTTTTTATCATACTACTTTTTTTTTATTGTAAGTAGTATGATAAATAATTACTTATTTTTAAATTTTTTTATTTTCGACTATATTAACAATTTTTAAAAATTGTTTAAAAATTATCCTGAAAATGTTTTGATTAAGTATGTTGTACGATTTCAGATTGCGTTATATCCACGCTTCGCGCGGATATCGACTTAGGTTCCTCAATCATATTTTTAATAAGTATGCTGTACGATTCCAGATTGCGTTATATCCACGCTTCGCGCGGATATCGACTTAGGCTCCTCAATCATATTTTTAATAAGTATGTTGTACGATTCCAGATTGCGTTATATCCACGCTTCGCGCGGATATCGACTTAGGCTCCTCAATAATATTTTTAATAAGTATATTGAACGATTGCAGATTGCGTTATATCCACGCTTCGCGCGGATATCGACTTAGGCTCCTCAATAATATTTTTAATAAGTATGTTGAACGATTGCAAATTGCGTTATATCCACGCTTCGCGCGGATATCGACTTAGGCTCCTCAATAATATTTTTAATAAGTATGTTGTACGACTGCAGATTGCGTTATATCCACGCTTCGCGCGGATATCGACGTTAACCATGTTGAATTTCTTCTTTGGATTTTTGGAAACGCCATCGCGGGCATGTCTTTTGCGATAGCCGGTACTTAACCGGGTGAGAAATTGTTTCAATTGGCTAAGTTCTTTGGAAAGGTGTTCTTCTATAAATGGTAGTATGATATTTGTGAAAACCGCGATATAATCGGCTTTGGTGTTGTCTTTTAGCTTGGAGTTTGAATGAATGTGGGTGGTAAAAAACTCTTTAGTACAGAGATCAGGTAGATGGTTGTTTGATGCATTTAACAGAATTCGCATGACACTACGGGCTTTTTTTAGGTCGTCCGACAGACCGACAGTATTCGGCCCACTAAGGTATGCCTCAAAGCTTTCAAAACAATTGGGATAAATCAGACTATGTAGTCAATGATAAATATCATATAAATCACTGACATACAGAAACTTCTTTAAACGAAATGTTGCTTTCAGATACTGAACGTACAAACTATAATTCTCTTCACTATTGTTTGTGATCCAAGCAGCCGTACGGGCTTCTACCAAAGAAAAACCATGTTGCCCCTCTAAATGCCTAGGCAAATTAGACACCCGGGCCTTACAGACATAGCAATGAGACTGCTCGATGGAAGATGGAAGGACTGAATGAGAGAAATAATAAGAATTTAAGTATTGCACATATTGAAATTAAAAAATTGGGCATAGCCTCCGGCCACCCCAAACACAAATTAATCTCTGAAATATAAATTTAACAATGTCCAAACACTTTTTTTTAAGAGATTGCACTTTTTTTAAATAAGAGTGGATTGAAACAGTTTTTTGTTTCATATCAAATGTGCATCTATAGCAAAATCAATCACAGTCTAAGCTCTCTGCCATTCTAGGGAACGGAAGCCAGAGTGAAATACCATAAACCATGAATTTAGAACCTCGCCTTGGCTGAAATCCGTACAACTTTAATAACAAAGCTCAACTATTGGTCTATCGCAACGTCTCGCCTCATGCAGCTTGCAGGAACTATACGTTTGTTGCAAGGCAGAGCTTTGTCATACCCTTGGAGCTAAATATCCCTTTGTATAGTATTCCCTAGTCACTAGTAGTAATTGTGTCTTGCTTGATTAGAGAGAAATGGAATGCACCTATGCATTTCTAAGACTTGTATAAGTCTTATGGTATTTGTTGAATGATTTGTAATTAGCATTCATGAATAGAAAAATAACAAGTGCAATCTCTTATGACCTTATAATATATTCTAGGCATTCAAATTTAATGACATCTTATTGAAGTTGTCTGAACTGTTGTGTTTTATAGAATTTGTAATTAGATTCCAAAATTGAATGGATTCAATCATGGTTTGTATAATCTCTATTGGCCAATACACATTTATTATTCATAGTTTTTTATAATCATTGTTTTATAAAACAGGGCCGTGGGCATGTGTAGGCATAAAATAATGGAAAAATCATGTCTCAACTAGAATACCGACGACGAGATCCTCCTACTCCAACTATATACCCGAAAACTCACAGTCCTTCATTGGATAAACCGCAAAGAAACCACTTGTGCTTGGGGCACGAGACCGACATCAATTGGATGTCTAAGCCTACTAGTGATAACACGGTCCAGACTGATTTCAGAATAGAATTTGTACCCCTGTCAAAAACCAGTCCTTCATTGGATAAACCTCAAAGAAACCACTTGTGCTTGGGGCACGAGACCGACATCTATTAGATGTCTAAGCCTTCTAGTGATAACACGGTCCAGACTGATTTGAGACAAGAATTCGCACTCAACCTCCGAGTGAGCCACCTTCCGAGAAAGACTTTAGATGGGCTATATAGCCAGAGAGGATCAAGTCAACACGATAAAACAGCGCGCGAAACATCCCTTATGCAAACCAGTAAAACCAACACCCACAGTCCAGGCACCCAGCCATTCTAATGGAACGGAAGCCAGAGTGATAAACCAGAGTGTCAATCTTTAGATTTGTAATAAAAAGTCAAGACATTTAAATAATGAATATATATTCCAAAGACATTGCACTAGAGAATATTGATATTTATTAGAGTTGAATGAGACATTGTTTGTTTCATATCAAAAGTAGTCAATTAGACAATTTAAAATGAACTCCCCTGGGCTGAAATCTGTCAACGACTTTAATGACGAGGCTCAACTAATGGTCTATCGCAACGTCTCGCCTACATGGATACACGCAGCTTGCAGGCGCTATGCGTTTGTCGCAAGGCAGAGCTTCGTCATACCCTTGAAGCTAAACATCCCTTTGCATAGAATCCCTAGTGTTAATTGTGTTTTGCTTGATTAGAAATGGAATGCACCTCTATGCATTTATAAGACTTGGTTGAAGTCTTATAGTATTTTTTGAATGTTTTGTAATTTACATTCATGAATAAAGTGTATGAAATGACAGTATAGATGTCAAAATGAAATAGTGCAATCTCTTATGGAATATATATAAATTATGATAATACATTCATTACTATATCTCTATAAGTACTGGTTTCTTTAAGCAATTTTAAAGACTGTTGTTAAAAATAACAATCTAAATGTAATGAATTTAACATTTATTAAAGATTTTAATGATTGTATAAATTATTAATAGATATGTAAACATTGAAACAATAATAATTGTTTTAAATAGGAGTTTATCAATTCATTTAGGATTAAATGATTTATTAATGTGGATCAGTACTTATATGATATTGTTAAAAACATGAAATAATAATATTATAAATGAAAATTTGTTTGATTGCGTGTGGATTCTGCTTTTCACATTTATCACTAAAGCAGGAATGGTACAATTTAAATATGAATGACACAGATAGACTGGAAATTGAAGACACAGGGCAAGTCAACGGTATCTTGAAGGAGAGAATAGTTTATTGTATTGTCTAGATGATATCTTGTGACCATAGCGTGGTGTATTTGACTTCAGGTGCTGCCTCTTCATCAATTTCTTAAGGACGACGACTTGAAAGAAAAAAATATAACGTAATAGAGAAAACAGGAACCAACAGATATAGTGTATGGGTTTTCAAGGATGTTGTTGTTTTGGGACAGGATAGAGATAATATTTTGTTGTCTTCTACACACCTTACCTGAACCCTAAAGATAGAAAGGTTAAAGTATAGGGTATACCTAACCCTAAGGATAGTTGGCAAGGCAATTTGTGTATTCTACACACCTTACCTGAACCCTAAGGATAGGGAGGTTAAAGTATAGGGTATGCCTAACCCTAAGGATAGCAGGGTTAAAGTATAGAGTGTGCCTAACCCTAAGGATAGTTGGCAAGGCAATTTGTGTATTCTACACACCTTACCTGAACCCTAAAGATAGAAAGGTTAAAGTATAGAGTGTGCCTAACCCTAAGGATAGTTGGCAAGACAATTTGTGTCTTCTACACACCCTTAGGATAGTGAAATGCTTGATAATCGTTTTTCTGTTATGTATATGGGTTTCAGGGACAATATTTTACTCATTTTATGTTTCAAAAATGAGTGATATGGCCCTGTAAAATGATTCCATCCCCCAAAAAATGCTAATATATCGACATCCTTGGTATAACCAAGGATAAACCATGTTTTTTGGTCCGTAACCAAGGAAGGAAGCATCGTAACCAAGTGAAATTTTGCATAGAGATGGTCGATGACTTGATAAAGTGTTTTGCAGGGTTTCAAGACTCTAGATTGAAAAACATTTTCTCAAGATGAATCACCATAAAGAAACATGGTCTTTTACATGAAGTGACTTGGTTGCTATGTCTTGCAAGATAGTAACTAATTTGAAATGAGTCAGAGATGGTGATATAAAAAAATACACGTTTCTGGTTGAAAAAATAGGGAGAGGTGATGGGATGGGAATGAACCTTAATAGAAATTAATTTAAACAATTGAATGTATGATAAACAAAATCAAAAAAGATATTCATTTTTTATTGAAAAATAAATACAAATCAAAATATTATGACAGTATAATTAAAAGATGATGTTATTGTTAATATACATTATTAATAGAATAACAATTCGTTATTCTGCAGTAAGAATTAATGTTAAATTTGAGAAAACGTGTGGAGGCCGGGTGGGTGTTCAGGGTAGATCTCGAATCTGATGTTTATTATCCACTATTAAGAAATGAGTATTTCGGCAAAGTATCTTTCGAAACCAGCAAGTTTTATATATTATAGTCACTGAAATTGATTTATTAGTGGCAGTCAAATGGTTGCCATGGTAACTATGTTACATGAAAAGAAGGACATACTTAATGTCGACAAAATGAAACATATAGACCAAATTGGTTATGAAATTAAGAAACTAATCAGAATCAAGCGGAACAATTATATATTTAAAACTTTAATTTATTGCAAGTATTTATAGCGCCATTAATACTAGTGCTATGGTAATAATAATATATAATACGGAGGAGATACTTAAGGGCTATCCATTAGAAATAAATAAACAAAATCGGTTACGAATTGACCGAGCTATTTAGTACGAAGCGGAACATCACGTAGGCTAATGGTAACATTTTTACAAGTATTTATAGCGGCATTAATACTGGTGCTAGGAGATTAACCTTAACACCAGCAGAAACTTACAGTATTTGCTATTGTAGAGATGGCGTACTAAGTGGAGATAGTAGTAATGTAGTAGTACAGTAGTCCCCCTCTGCAACGGCCACCCCTAATGCAAAGGGAAGTTGGCCGTTAGAGTGGGGTGGCCGCTGTAGAGAGGTTTTGCTGGAAATGTTTTTTTTATTTACATATTAATTTAATTTAATTTAATAATTTAGTACTTTAATTAAAATTAAAATTATAGTTATTAAAATAGGCCGTTACAGAGAGGTTGTATTGCTCAAATTTACACAATTTTGCTGGCCGCTGGCCGCGTTAGAGGGGTGGCCGCCCCAGAGACGGACTTTAACATTACAAATTGCTGTTGCGTGACAAAAGTGGCCGTTAGAAATGGGTGGCCGTTGTAGAGAGGGGGGCTACTGTAGTAGTAGTAGTAGTCAGGTATCTGAAAAGCGGAACATTTTTAAAAGTATTTTTATAGGCATTAATACTGGTGCGATGATAATAATAATACATAATACAAATCATAGAATTGTCCGTGATAGTCTTGCAAATGTCCTCACACTCCTCACACATGTCCTGTCTTCTCTCATCATACTTTTCAACATGCACAAGCTCAGAGAAGTTTCTCTGATACTATACACCCAGAGCTCTATTAGATTCTATCGAGCTCGTGAAATGATAGTCCCCACTGATGAAAAGTGGAGGTACAATGGGAGGCCAGGAATCTTAATTGTAGGATGGGTTGTTATCATCCCTCTGATTTTGGCGCAGAGATGAGGAAATAAAGCCGCTATCCTACCCAAGGTCACTGTATCCTTAGACTTGGACTGCTATAATACCATAACCAAGCTTTGAGAAATTCTCTGTGAGAAATTCATCCTTACTAATCCCAGCCTTAACCCTGAAACTCTTGATCTTTCTGTAGGTAGCACTGCGATGTCATCAAATTCAAAAGCAGACTTCAAGTCTGGAACTCTTTTTCCTCAGTGAGATGCTCTCCTAGCATCCCCATTAAATTGCTTAGCTCAGTATTTAGCTGAACATCACTGGGTCCACTTCCATTGACTTTCTTCCCCCCTGCTCCAGAAGTTACTCCTTTGTGATCTGGATTTAAACTCACCTGTCCTGGATCCATTTGATTTTTGAAAATTATATTTAATTTTCAATTTAATAAGAGTCGTTCCTGTGTGTGGAAATTAGTTTTTTAGTTGCAGTCGATTGTGGATAATAACTGATAATAATAATATATAATAAACGTTTCTGCTATTCGTCTGTTTTTCTCAGTGTCCTATTAGTTGGTTTTAAAATACAAATTATTTTTTTGTTTATCTTGCTTTTGTTAGGTATTAATCTAACATGTTAATTTCATTAATATAAAATAGCAAAGAAGTTGAAACCTTATGGTCAGACCGTATGCAAATAAATATATTCTATACCCATTATAATTTATATTTAGGTAAATATAGTTATATCGGATCCCTTTCACAATAAATTGGGAATGACAGCAAATTACTAATAGTACTTCTAAAATGACTATCTTAGAACCAACTAATTTATACAACAATAAAAACATAAATAAATACAAGGAACGTTTAATAATAATAACAATTAACAATTCCGTCAACATTATGTCATGTATTACTCAATATTATAGACTATCAGAAATACGCTTCGGAACTTAGGAATCTATATTTAGCTATATATACTATTTATATATATTCCACTTTCTATAATAATTTGAACTATATAATGCCGGTCATTCTCAACGTGTAAAATTTTAATGATTTATTAAATTTAATATTTAACAGGTAAAAATACAAATATCAATAAACTAGGCCGATAGTACATTATGCGATAAAGTACTTTATGTAACAATCAATACAATCAAACAATACAAATACAACAATTATTTAGTATTGTAATTTACATTAACGGTGAAATTGTTGCAGTTGACAAAGGAAATGGATTTGCCATTTTCACCTCCTGGGCTTTGAGCATTCAACAAATTGATGGTCTCAGTTGTGTTAGCATTTATAAATTGCTCTCCATGGAGAACGGATGACATGCGCTTTTCGTAGGAAGCACTATCAATGTATGCGGCACTTGCAGCATCGCTTATTCTTCCTGATTTTTTCTGTATAATTTCTTTTGGGACCTCATCGATTAAAAGACGATTTTGGGCAGTTCGACGAAGACTTGTGTTAGATACAAATTCTTTTTCACCAACAGAGGTCATTAGCTCTTTTGTTACTTTTTGAATAGAATGTATCCCTAAAGGACTAGCTTTATACCACACGTTTGAAGTAGGATTAGTAATGTAGGCAAGGTAAAAAGCTAAATGACCAGATAATTGGTGAGATTCTGGTCTGTGAGATAAGTAGGTTTTATACAATTGAACTGGGCATCGTTGAACGTTATTTTTTCTTGGATATAGGCGCGTACATTTCGGTTCCATTCGAGCGCATTTAATCCATATTTTTTATTTTTGGAAACTTGTTCTATGTATTCCAAATATTCGTCTTTTGAAATAATTCAGTGAAGTACTCTTTTTCTTAATACTTTTTATGTTTTTATGCATTATTTGTGTTAAATAAGTACCTTTACTTTATGATACGCTACAGATGTCACTATTAGTAATAGGTACTCCTATTCAAAACAATATCAATTAAATTCACTACGTTGTCATTATTTTTTAATGAAGTTTATCATTTAATCCATATTATACATATAAACAACCTCATGGAACCTATTGGTGTGCTGTAATTCATTCAATTATTTACAAAAATAAATTATAATTTCATTGTATAGCTTCTTATCATAAGTTAGTTAACGATGAATCTAATAATTGATTGTTAAACGTATCTTGTCGAAGTTGCCTTCGTAATGAGAGCGGTTTTGGATTTTTTGTCACCTAAAAAAAGTTAGGTAGCGATGAATTGATGCTCGAAGACATATTAGACTTTATGGCTTGAACAAAGTTCAGACACTCTTTCTGGGTACCCATTTATAAACAGATAATTCAATTACAAAACAATATAATATTATATGTATTTAATACAAATGTTATACCAATTTTTGGGGTAGCTCAGTTGGCAGAGCGTTGACTTAATGTGTGGAAGGTCTCGGGTTATAACCCCAGAGAAGGTTATAACCCCAGGTGGGAACCCAGAGAAACTTACTCACTCCTGGTTAGCAACTGAGTAGACATAGACCTGTTTGTGTGTGATGATTGATTTATGTATGAGTAAATATTTGTAAGATCAAAGCCCACTATCGGGCTTTCAAGTAGTATGGGGAAAAATAATATATATATATTGAGCAAAAAATTGTACTAACAAAATTATTCAAGCGCTTGATCCACGCTCATGCAGTTATCCAATCAACTGTATATGTTTGTAATTGTATAGAGTTCCAAGCAGCCTCCGTTTAAAACCTTTTGAGAGTGTTAACACTGGTGATCTGGATACATACTGTCTGCATCTGTGAAAGTATAAAGAGACTCTAATTGTATGCAATGATCCATGACACTTAGATCTGGGCTCTTTGATGGAGAGTCAGGTTGTTCAATTATCGAATGTGTATTCACACGAGGCTATAAGTGTACTGTAGAAATAGCAATATGTGCCTTCACAACACCTTGTTGCCATGTCCACTGCTGACAACAAATATTCAAGGAAATACTTTCAAAATCAATTTCACAATTACGCTATAGTCGCATTAGACTTTCTAATGCTGAAACTAATTTCTCTGGCATTATAGCAAACAGTAAAACCAATTTGGATACCCTAATTCAGTAAATTTATTGTAGCAAATTTCCAATTTTTAACTGTTTAACGACCAACTTTTGCGGACAAAATTATTTCCGAAATACTGTTTGGTTAACAATTATTTTACTTTATTAATTTAGAATTAGGAATATTTTTTTGCTTAGTTGATAACCTTTGATAAACCGAAATTCAGTCTTTCCATACCATGACATTTACAATATCCAATATAGTCACTTCGACGGATGAAGATTGACTTTTATGTATTGTAATATCATGTGCTAAAACTATTGGGAATTGGTATTGTCAATACTATAATCAAGTTCAAATTTTACTTGGATGGGTTCTATTGCTACAAGTCCTTTGTTTTATACTGGTAATTCAATATTTTTTATATAATAATGATCTCTTAATTTTTTTATAAATGTTTAATTCAAAAGGTAACCATAAAAATCAATGTTGAATTTCGGACAAATTGTACCTTCACAATTGATCTTAATTAATGAATAAAACAAATGTTTACAAGAATTGTAGCCATAAAGAGATCCATTTGCATAATTATGTTATAATAAGTACTGAATGTTAAAGTGAATATTAAATATATTAGTGATTGATAATATTAATTATCAATATATGTTAATCCTATGGTAATTATAAATTTATATTATTTATAATATACCAAAGATTAATTAATTCATAAGAGTTAAAACAATAGAAACAATAATTGGATAAACTGCACAGAATTATTTTGATTATGAATCATAAGTATATGGCAAATAATATTGTTTAAGTCCCAATATGTAATATGTGTAGCTGATTAAAGTATAAAAATAAAATTTATAATAACTAATGAAATGTGAGATATTACTCCAGATAACGATATTCTAAAATGTAGATATTACTGCTTGAATGTATTGAATGTAATTTAAATGTAAATTTTTAATAAGTATAAACCAGTGCGATTGTCTACTACTCATATAGATATGAGAGTAGCAGTTTCACGCATCCGGAATATAATTATATAAGTTTTAA
>JAYRBW010039116.1:0-11760 GCA_036023295.1 Invenusta paracnida | reverse complement strand
TAGGTATATAAAAATGAAAAACATACTTAAAAAAAACTACGGAAAATCTTTGAAAACTATGGTCAAACTACGGAATTTTAAAATTTGGTGTGAACAGGTCTGTAATATGCATAAAATATATTATTCAGGACTGCCACTTTTCCACCTTATGTCATCATTTGTCTTTATTACCCATCACTTTCTAACTATGTCTTCATTTCTAAAACTGCTTGAAAATATGAATTTTTCGAGGGGCTCCACCCCCTAACCCTCGACCATTGGCTTTGCACCCAAACCCACTCTACATATTGTTCCGGGTTTTTCATTTCCTATAAAAATCACCCTTGTTTATTCCAAATGGGATAAAATACAGAAAACTAAATATAATTTAAATGCATGTACACATACATTATAGTGCAAAGCACACCAGTTATATGTTATTGTTCAGGTTTATTTTCTAAATGGGACATTAGCCAATCACAGAGTTGATTTTCAAATATTTCAGTAAAACTATTAAGATCTTTATCACATGAAAGCCAATCAGTTAGGTCTTTGTGAATTTTCAACAGAGGCAAATGTTTCATTTACAGCTTTGTCATAGTTGACTTCAAATATGTTTTCAGACGTTTCATGGCACTGAATGATCATTCACTCTGGGCATTGATTGAGGGCAGGACCATATGAAACTTCAATAGAGTAATCACTTCACTTATGAGAACACATTGATTATTGGATGACTAGAATAAACTGCTTCAAGTCATCCAGGCATATTGACACAGAAAATTCATGATATGTTTATCAAAAAAGGTCGAGTGAAGTTTGGGTAATTTGGGATTGACATTGTTCTCACAAAGATTGCAGATGAAGTTGTATGTCTAAAGTAGTGTAAATAAATGAAAAAATTATAAATATTTATTCAATAAAAGTAAATGGAACAAAAATTCTGACTACATGATATCTTCATCAAGAACTAAATACTCATAAATATAAATAGAACAATACTAGTAAAATTATAATTAAATTAAATACCTCTTGTGTATCCTCCCTGAGAATATTTTTCAAGAGAAGGTCTTCTAAATGATAAGATTTCTTGAAGTGAGGCTGATCAAAACAATCTTGAACAGAAGAAACTGCATGGTCAATAGCTTCAAAGTACACTGATGATATATTAATTTTCAATCAGGAGAAAAATATGCGAGTGCAGTACCATAACCCAATAGACCAGGAATCTTTTTCTCATGTGGCAATTCTAGACCACTAACCTCCACCTTTTTTTGAGCACTAATGAGAAGATCCCAAAAAGCATTGTACTACTCATCATTAATATAATGGTAAATTTGTATTCGATTAGTGAACCCTTTATTTTGTTAAATTTTGTTAGATCGAATTTGTATTTTGGCTTTGTTAAATTTAAGCATTTTAATAATGGATAAGAAATTTTAGTTATACATTACATCGTTTAACCACAATAATAAGTGAAGTAAGTTCTAAAAATGTATACCTCTCTACATATGTAGGTGGATAGAGAAGATTTGTTGCTATCTTGTCATTTACAATAAATGAAACGTGCGATTTTAAAATTCAGAGTAGGCATATTTGCTATAAAAGCCAGTATTGTGCATTTACAGCAAATAGAACCCTCTTGCCAATATTTCAAATTTGCGTTTACAAAAAATAAACTTTTTTTATTTTAAAAGTTATATGTTTAATTTTATACATAGCATATGTACCCCTAAAATCTGATTGCGCAAAAATGTAAAAAAAAATCATTTAAGATAAAGTGGCGTTTATGGTAAATAGATCTTGCAGCTGCGATATGTATAATTTCAGAAATGATAGTTATCTCATTGTTTGTTTCCTTATCTTATTTACATATAAAATTCAAAAGTGAAGATATTATGTTATGTATTTTACCGTATTTTTTAAGTGTTGTTTTCCACCTATATGGAATCTTTATATGTGATGTATTCTTAAATATTAATATTATTGAGAATAAGAATATAATATAATAAGAATATTAATAATATTGTTTTTTAATATATATTTTAGCACAAATAAAAACATGGATATTCCTGAACCTCCTGAGGATCATGAACAAACGACGATTATTGACAAACTGGCTCAGTTCGTAGCCAAAAACGGCAGTGAATTTGAAGCCATGACAAAGGAGAAGCAGCGAGGCAATCCGAAATTTGCATTTTTGTTTGGAGGGGACTATTATGACTATTATATGTATAAAGTTAACTCAGAAAGGGGTACATTTGGGGATCAAAGACCTGGTTCCGATGATGGCCAAAAAGGAGGAAATATTCCATCTCTAATGAGCATAAATGTGAGTACTTTTGTGTTAATGACATATGAATATGTACTAGTTGATATTCTGTAACAAGTTAATTATAAGGGGTTATATATAAATATGTATGGGAACTTATATAATGTTTAATTATATAATATTTTTAACCTTTTATTTAAGTGTGATATTCTATTGGACCTTATAATGTAGAAATATTACCCTTTTATTTTAAACCTTACTATATTTACCTTTACTCTTAAAATGATTGTACATATAAGGTCACCCTTTATAAATAATACATTTTATATGTATATAAAAAGTTCTTATTTACATAATATAAAGAATATATAAAGAAGCATATTAAGCTAAATAATGTATTTAGAATTATATTAAGTTGTCCAATGAACACGAAACATGTATTATGATATTCTTTAATTACTACAAACCTACTTCGTGTCTATTATTAAGGACTTATACATTTGCATCATTGTAACATTTCATATAGAAGCAATGATGATTTGGTTTTTTGTAGTTGTTAAAATGTTTCCATTTCACAGAGGATTATATAATATTATCTGTAATTCGTTTTATTGAAATAGACAAGCATTTTAATATAAGAAAAAACATTAATTGATACATTTTCAACTATACAATAAATTCCGATACTGCTTATTTTTTAATCAGTTGAAAAACAAGACCCAGTTAAAAGTGACGCTTCAAAATAAACGTTCTTATTTTTAAATATTGAATTATTGTAATAACTTCGAGTTTGAATTTATTTTTCGTATATGGTTTTATTTCTAGACAAATTATACTGTTCTTATCTTGCAGTTTCGTGTAAATGCGATGGGCTATGGTGATCAGATCTCTTCAGAGTCTAAATTAGAATCAAGTGCTGACTCTGGCGGCCTCTCCGAAGATGTCTGTAGTATCATGACCTCCAGTAGCAGTGGAGGACAACCGTCTGTTATCGGACCACCCATCATGCCTCCAAATATGAATATGCCACCTGGTGGCCCAATGTCTAGCGTTTCAGGAGCCATGATCCCCATTTCCTCAGCTGCTGGTATTGTTAGTGGTGTTGGGGCCCATGTTATGATGCCAAACAACAATGTAGGCGGGATGGTTATGACGGGTGGCATGGGAGTTGAAATTATGACTGGCGGTGGTGGTCCCCAGATGGCGCCACCTCCAAGAACGGGTCGTTGGGGCGTTTCACCCTTCCATAAGGTTGATGAGATGTGCGGCCCTCCTCCTCCTATTATGGGTATGGGGGGTGTTGGTGGTGGTGGGTCACGGTGGGAGCAGCAGAATGAGGAAGTGCCTTGTGAGTGCCCATTCTTCGTATATAATATAACTTGTCTTCGTTATTTCGTAATTTAATAAGAAGTGCCAAAACTATTTTCTGCTAAAGAGCATTATTCTATACGCAATTATATTCAGAGTGATATTTAAAAAAGCTTTTGAAAAGTGTTGAAAAAATATCACGAAAGAAGTAAGTGAAGGTGGAGCGCTGGAACAAAAACTTCCATCCTCACCAATCAAATCCATTTGAGGTTTCAACCAATGGCAGAGCTTGCAGAATATAAAAGGAATGCGCGCATTGTCATAGAGATTGTTTGCGTCTACATAGAGCAGATCAACCTCCGGTTTTGATGCGTCATAGCTATCGGGGATACTATTGGAGGTGATGTGATAGTGTTGATAAATGTTATACCGCCTTGGATACCACTCTCAACAAAGCAGCAGGAGTCAGCATCAGTGAGTAAATCAACCTACACACAAGCATAGGAAAAGAGAAATAGTTAAGTTGGAAAGTATTAAACGATTTCCTTTGACTAACAACTTAGTTTAGTCTTTGTCATCTTAAAGGCTGAATACCATGAGAGACCAGGTAGAGTTATATATTAGGCAGGGTCCAACTTGTCCTCATGTAGAATTAGTTTGCGTAAAGACTCGAACACGTCAGCGAGCTGGTGCACATTCATGCGTAGGTAGGCCAACATGTAGTCACCAAAGGAATGATACTTTAAGATACGCCATGCCTCTTGCGCCCTCTGGTAGTCAGCCTCGGAGCAGATTAACTGACTGAGATCATAAAAATGCTTCTTGGTTGTGAAGGCTTGTATCCTGCAAATTCTTCTGTGAATCATAGTGGGAGTAGGGGAACACCCCCTTGGTAATGGCCACAGTCTCGAAGTCCTTCTGACTTGTGAAGAAGGAGCGGGTCCAGGTGAGCTTGTCTGTAGGTAGGTTACACACCAGACTATCCAGTGAGGCTGTTCGAAACTGGAACGAGTCTCTAAAGGCAAGTGTCATGAAACTGACTCTAGGCTGCTTCTTCTCCAGTATTGTCATCTTCATCGTCACCGTTCATGTCCGCAATCACATCTTCATCGTTCTTCTCTATCTCAAACCTCACGTCTAGCGCCATGTACTTCTCCTTCGTCTATGCAATTATTGTCACAATCCATTCCTTCAGTTGACCCATGGTCTCCACACATATCACATGACAGTCATAGTTGCGGAAGTTATGAAAAAAATGGGCAGAAATTTTCTTCGCATTTTCCAATTACATTGTCCACAGGCTGGGCCAGGATACTCACCTATACATGAGGGTTTATGAAGAGTGAGAGAGTATTAAAATAATAAAAGCAATCATCCCTTAACATTAGTAGTACTGTACATCTATAAAGTACATATCAGTAAGGTTGTCGTTTTCGATGACTCGAATATTTTTCTTTGTAGCGTCGTTAAGATCAAACTCTTGTCTGTAAATGTAGCAATGCTTAGAAGTGAAGGAGTGGCGCTTCTGTGTGCGAGTCAATTCGCATCGCTGGTCGCCGTATTTGCAATTCCACCGGTATCCTTGCTTACTGACAGATTGAAGGACCTTCATCGCTTCTTGTACGCAGAACTCCCCAGTGAATACACGGTAAATGGAGTCTCATTTAAATTGAGGTGAGGTAGGAGATTGCACCACCTTATGTGTGCGCATGAGGAAAGTTGCTCCCATGGTAACATCGCTCTTCTCCAGATAACACTATGTCTGCGTAGATGATGTAGAGTAGTCGCTGACTTGTCAGCGTTCGAACTGGCAGAATCCCTTGTCGGATGAGGGAACAAGAGTCTCACGATTACCCGTATTGCAGAATTCTTCAGGTTGTCAACAGCGAGAATATTAATTACGCGTGGAGCGATATTAGTATTGAGTTAACGAGATAGAACGTAGCATACGAGAAAGATGAGTCTTGTTTTTCTCCCTCCACTCTCAACTCGAGTAGGTATATGTAAAGCCCGGGGTTGAGCCTTTCAAATTTCACCATGTGAGCAGTAACCGGTAATTTGATGTTGTCAAACTGAAGATCGCCCACCCACTTCGCATACATAACCTTTCTATGTCGGTTACTTGTTATATCTCTATAGTGAAGGATGGAGAGGAATGCATAAAGAAAACAATCTTTTGCCTGTGCTCAATGGTCTACGTTGATCACGGCATTCTTTGCTCTAAGGCGTGAAGGAAGCTCGATGTAACATTTTCTTCGTTTTTTAGGCACTGAGTTATATCGGGTAATGCTTAGGCAAAAAATGTAATCGTCCCCGCAACCCAGTTGCTGCCATTGCAAATATCATTTTCAATCTTGCGAAAAAGGTTGCCGATAGGGAGCTCCGTAAAATCTGGGTCAGAGGCAACTTGGCAGGTTGAGGTAGAGATACGATTGCTCTCTATGAACGTATAAGAAAAACGTCTTGTGGATCTACTTGTAGAATGCGTAGGGAAAGCACAGGATACACTTTGCATTCTTCACCGCCGTTTACTAATAGCACTAGATGTCTCTCAATGTGTGTACGGATACCGGCAAAAAAGTTGATGGCTTGAATAGTCAGTGTAACAGGGAAGAAATGGATATACCTTGCTGCACCATGGAAAGCAGAGTGCATCTGAGTATTGCTAACAAAATCATCGCGAAAGGGATCGATCGTAGATATATTACGGGGTTTACAAGAACCGCGGTGAGACATGAGTTGTGCTAGGCAATAAAACATTTCGACACACTGGCCACACTTATGTTTATCTATGTCTGCAGAGGCTAAACCAGACGTTGATTGTGGAAAGATTGGGTTCTTTAAGAGGAGTGATTGCGGCGCGCTTAAAATCAAAGGGTTCATCACGGGGATAGGGAATCAGCTCGTCTAACAGTTCTGTAGGAAGCACCTGTAAAGGAATAGCAGCGAATGACGTACTGTTGTTGTGAGCTTATAAGGCTTGTCAAAGGTAATGGTGGTGATGAACACGAAGGAGTTGGTGATAAGTGCAGATCTTCTCGTAGAGTAGTTAAAGAAACGGGTGAAGAAATAGGCGTTGGAGATAGATATAGGTCTTGTTACAGTTGTTGTTACTGTTGTATACAAGGTTCAATAACCCATACCCCTTCAGCATTACGTACAAAGCGTATACGTTGCATAGTGGCGGAACACAACCTTCCACCGTCACTTACCAGATAATAATGACGCTATGCTTGCTGTATGCAAAGAGTTTCTACCGGATTTGCCGTGTATCTGGGATTGACTGAAACATCAAACGTATGTGATTGGTTGGGAGAGGGGGTCTTTGTTCCAGCGCTCCACCGCCTTACTACTAACGAAAATACAAAAAAGAACCTACATTTGACTAAAGTATTTAGAATATTCACAGAAAATATCATTATAGTAAACATTTGTTCTTTTCTAAATGGATCGTCATATTTAACTGCTATGCTTTATAATAATTATATTTTTGCGTAATGTTTAACTTAAGTACATCATCTAGGCTAAAGTCAATGAATATTAATATGCTACACTTATTGAAGAAGAGAGTGGTGTGTGTAAGTACAAAGCAATATTTGAACCTTAGTAAATTAAACTTAATGTAAAAATGTTATTGCTAAAGTCACACCGTTAGCCCTACAACTATTACGTGTTCCCCTTAATAGCTAAAACTATTCATTATTATAATTTTATATTTATTTGATACATTTACAATGACCGGTGATGGATCACTATAATGTTCCACTTCAACAAATTGCATTAATGGATAAAACTAGTTTCTTACATTTAAGTAAGTTGCACTGCCATTTGAAGTTTATTAGGAATCCTTAGCGGTTTTTTCTTAAAGATAGAAAAAAGTTCTTTAATTCAAACATCCATACTCTTAAATATTTTGTTAAGGCGGAACATTTTACAAAACACTGAAAACCCTAACATAAGCTATGATTTTTACATAGCTATTTGACTAAATATTACGCTCTTGTATGATTTTTCATATTTGATTTTTATAAGCAGTTTTTACCTAAAGAGAGAAAGGTTCATTAATGCAAACATCCAAACTCTTAAATATTTTGTTAAGGCGGAACATTTTACATAACACTGAAAACCCTAACATAAGCTATGATTTTTTACATAGCTATTTGACTAAATATTAAGCTCTTGTATTATTTTACATATCTGTCTGAAGTTTTATCCAGAATATGTCGTTCTTATTTATTTGATAAGTGTATGGGCATATTATTCTTTTGGGATTATTTACGTTAGACATTAACAATATTCTCACATGGTTTGTGGAATAATAGCTATAACGTTTGTAAACAAAATGATGTAGATGTTTACCAGGAATATGTGGATTTCGCATAAATGTGTAAATATGCCTAATTTTTAATCTACATGCTTTTCACAAAAGTTTATAAATTTATTTTTCGTAAATATGTGTTTTTTAGTAAGTAGCAACAAAAAGTACACCGACGTTTTTGAATGCTTAAAAATTATAACAAAATAATATTTGATTTATATAGGAATTTTTCCTTAAACACCTAGACCACCCTAAACGTTACAATGTTCTGTCCCCCAATTACTTACTGCCAGGCTCCCAGACTGGCAACAATCTCAGTCGATGGGGTGCTCCGCCTGGCTCTTCCAGTGCCGGCGGGGGAGGAGTTAATGGTCCGCCTCCGCACATGCCCGAGTGGTGTCCCATGCCCCCTCACCCCGAAGGTCTCCCTGCAGGACCCCCACCACCCTGGATCCAACCACTGCCTCCACCCAACATGCAGCAACAGTCTCAGGTACCTACAGTAGTAGATACATTTTTGTTACCTATCTTCATAGCAGGAGTTGTAATGTACTGGTCATACTTTTTTATTTAACATCTTACTTTTATTATACATTTGTCTCATATTTTTGTTTTTTTCATACTTATCTGAGGTTGTAATATAAGGGTTGTAGGACTATTAAAACAGCATCAATAGTCTATATTATATAGACTATTGATGCTGTTTTAATAGTAGTAGCTTAAAAACGTAGTAGTATTAAAAACACGTAGCTTATATAATAAGCTACGTGTTTTTTTTTCACACATGATGTAATTCCTGTAGCATAATGTTAAAATAAATATTATTTAGGGATCTCAAATGCTACTAAATCTTTTTGAAAAATTATGATACAAATATAAAGTTTGTCTTTTCATCATACTTTTATTTATTTAATATCATTCTTTCATAATTTATTATTCTTTTGTTTCATATTTTTGTTTTTCATACATATCTACATATATTGTTTAGTTACCTCGTGCATTGTTCCAATGAATGATTGAATTCTCATATGCATGTAATTATGGGCGCCTGTTAAGTTCTCGTATGACGTGTTCTCTCGATAAGCTATTTCCTTAATTTTCATGCAATCTACCTAATTATGAAATATATATAATATTACATATTATTTTCTACTTATTTATTAGATGCATATATTTGTTGTAATAAGGTACACCAAGTTGTCATGTTATAATATTATGTTGCTGGATCAAAGCATTAGACTTTTCTCTTGAACTTCAAACCAGTGAAATTGTTATAAAATAGTGCTAGAATTTTTTGGTTAAAAGAATATCTATGGTAATATTTTATAACTTTCTTTCTATGTGAAAACGTGTACATATACATACTCACCATCAGATAATTTGTTGTAAAATTATTATTGATATAACTGAAAAATTGATTGCTCTAAACTGGTTTTGCTACTGAACACCCCAATACAGGGCCAACTAGACATCATCAAGGAGCTTTGCACTCTTCAAACGCAACTGGTCACCGCTGAGACCTCCCTCAAACAGCAGGAGGCAAACACGGAACCAGAGATCACGCAGAGCAAACGCAATTTGGATGCCCAGTACCACAGTCTCTCCTCACAACAGACACTACAGATTGAGGAAGCCTTAGACAACATGCGCCAAGATTGGGTCAAGCACACTGCTGATCAGCTTAATGTGCCTCCTGATGAGATGGACAAGGTTTGTGGCATGCATTGGCATAGTGTTTTTACGGGAGATGTCGCCGCTGTAACCTCCACGGTCGGCTTTGTCAAGAGGTGTGAAACAGGTTCGCACGTCATCCTCGCGAGCCTCATTTTTTTGTGCTTCACATATTTTCAAAAGAATAGTTAGTACGTCCTGTCCAAATACTTTTAACTGTGTAAATAATACAGAAAGGCATGTTGGTTTACAGAGACATATTATAACATATTACAACCGGTTCTGCGCTGTTCTGACTACTTCTGTACTGGCTCTGCATAGTAGTTATATCTTATTATAATATGTAGTATATCTAGATAGTATTCTGCTGAACAACACACGTTATAGAAATATAAGCCCAAGGTTCTTTTTCTGCGGGGCGAAGTTTCGCCTCATTTGTAAATAGCTATTTCAAAAGCTTCAATTATTTGACAATTTGTATACTAACACATCTAGGTACGTGTTTATAAAAGTAGATACTTAAATTGTCTTCGTCCTATTGTTCATTCATCACAGCAGTAACTATCAAGCGTATGTTTTATGTACAACTCAATTTTATAATTAAAATTGTGTTCTTAGATCGGTTGGTGAAATCCCAGAATTTCCGTCTAAACAGTATTCATCAGTATTTATGAAATATATTTGTATAACTTTTAATTTCATGCTCGGAGATATAATTATCCTTATCTTTCACATGAATGAGCGTGTTTTTAAACATTTAGATGCTTATAAATATAAATAGGATTCATAAAGATTGTATTTATTTTTATACTTTAAAATCTTTAAACTTTTATTAGTCAATACAATTAAAAATAACGATAGAGGAAAATGTAAGTCTTTAAATTTAAGATACATAGTTTAACGCGTTTAAATATATTATATTGTTACAAGTATTGTTGAAGAAATTTTAAATAATTATAGTTTTAGAGTTTATATTAATTTTGACAACTTGTTGTTAACATTTCAAAGGAAATACTCTTATGATTAATAAACATGGCATTGTTAATTTTTATAAGATTTTGTTATTATTTATACATCTACAAGTACATAATATCATTCTTTAAAAAAATCCACTCAATCTTTTGACCAAGGCTGAAACATTCTTTAATTCTTTGAGTACCATCAATTTTTTTACTATATAAAAAATAACACTCCGTCATTCTCTAAATTAATGAATTATTACTATAAAAAATAACACTCCGTCATTCTGTAAGTTAATGAATTATTATGTACGCATTATATCTATATAGCTGCGCATTTATTTCTAACATGTAAATATATACATACTACATAATATAATACACATACTATATTTCTTACCATGCAGCGAACTTTATTTTTAAATTCTGTATAATATATCTCAAAATTTCTTTAAAATATTTGTTATATTATATATGAAAGTGGCATTATTAATGCTTTTGCAAAATTTAATAACTATGACTATTTAAGATGAAAAGTATTCTGTACTTTTTAGTAGCGATTGCATTCATCGTTTAATTAAATTTAACTTAATCTAAATTAGGCAAATTTAGTTGTTATAGAAACATCTACATGAAAAGGTTATGTGAAGTCGGATTTATCCAAACAACTATTTATATACTAGAAGCGTCGTATTATTAATGTTGCTGCCATATTATTGTTTCAGATGATCCAACCGTTAATCGAGTCATGCACGAAGGAGAATATTTCCCGAGGCAAGAACTGGATCATCGAGCAGACAACCACGAGTCCGGAGATGGCCAATTTAGTGAGCAGTTATCTGATGGCGCGAGTGGCGGCACGTCATGTCTCCTTTGACCTGCGTCTCCATGTTGTTTATCTTATTAACGATCTGCTTCACCACTGCAAAAGACGTGGACCACCGCATCTTCTGGTTAGTGCACCTTTCGATCATTTATATTTTTAATTATCAAAAGCTTTCTTTTATTCCTTATTTGACAAAAGACCTTATCTTTCTGTTTAAACTTTCTTACTGCTTAGTTAGTAAGTTAGTTCCATTATTAAACCATAATACTAGAAGTTCAAAGCTTCTAGTATTCTGGTTTAATAATGGAACTAATTTAAATTCACGTAGTATTGAATTTATTGACATTAAGAGTAGTAGGGAAGGAGTGCTTCCAGAACAAAGACCCCCCCCCTCCGCCCACGCATTTCCGAGAACAAAGACCCCCCC
>JAYRBW010039115.1:0-32681 GCA_036023295.1 Invenusta paracnida | reverse complement strand
GGGGGGGGGCAAATATTATTTTAGGGGCGCCAATCTTTCTGGGGGCACCCTAAGTAAAACAAAGTAGTAAGTATGTATTACCTATATGTTTATAGGGGGCGCGCCATATAGCTCTGTTTACAAGCGGTAAAATGAAAACTTTGTTTTATTTTGTTTCCTCTCTACGAAAGTCACATAGGTACATAATCATGTATCTATATGACTTTCGCAGAGAGGACACAAAATAAGCCAACAAATAAATATCACACGAAGTCGTCATTTAATGTAGTTTGACTTTCATTTTCAAAGGGGTGCAACATTTTTAATAAAATTATTGTGGGGGGGGGGCAAATGCCCCCCCCCGGTCCTCGGTCCTGGCGCCCATGTATAATTATTAAGTCTAGCGTCAATAGGTGCAACTAATGTTATTATAATTATGAAAAGATTTACATCTTTTCATAATTTTCAATATGGGAGGTATTAATTATGAATGGTTCATTGAGCATTTTCCAAAAGTGGAATATCGTTAGGAGTGCTTTTTTCAATAATACGACATTTTTTAATGAACGATATTTTTTACCATAGAGCGTCAAAAACATAGAGTAATTATGCATAATTGTATCTCTATGTTTTTGACGCTCTTTAACTTAAGATGGAGCATCAAACCGAAATATCTATTTTAAAACAAATTGATGTAGACTACAAATTGTAAATAAATCGGTGAATACATATTACATAAACGTAGAAAGTAAATATTATTTATTTAAAAAACATTCTTTAAAACTTAAATTAGCCATTTTATTATTATATAAATTCAAATATATTTTCAGGCTTCAATTTAGACACGGGCAGAGGCGTATCGGGAATCAGATACGTCACCTACTTAATTTCTATGGTTACGCCGAACGATTACGACTTTAGGAATGAATGTTTCCTAAAGAGCGACATCGGAAACATTAACGTTTCCACTTTTGAAAAACGCTCATTATGTACATACTAATCGACTTTTTTTAGATCATGTAAGTTATCAGAAAATAAAGTTTTGTCCTTCGCAGTAGTACAGGAAGATGATGCATTAAAAATCTCATGAGTTAAGTTGCATGAAGTGTGGACATGCGGTGTACGAGCTATATAACAATCTCAGGCAATCTCAGTCAATTTTGCCTATGTTTAAAAATAATTGTTTGGCACACAGAAGCTTAGTAACTTAAACATTATTTTCCTTTTTAACCAATAAGTATGAAATTAATGTCATCAATTAGGTAGGTATATCACTCGACAAGAAATTAGGATGTACCTAATTGTAAATTATAGCTAGATATCAGGGGTGGATATAGGATTTTTTAAAGGATAGGTGTACCATAAAAAGGGCAATTATACAGAAAATTATAAAAAATTATAAAAAACCAAAATTAGTAGTTCGAAAAGTATTTTTAGAGTACCTACAATTATAAAAATGTTATGCATTATAAATACTTTGAGCATTAGCACAAAGCCTAGAACTAAATAGATGATAAAAATTTGAACATTAGCACAAAGCCTGGAGCTAAATAAAGCATGTACATACACATTTTTGAGCATTAGCATAAAGCCTGGAACTTAATAAATTATACAAATTTGAGCATTAGCACAATGCCTGGAACTAAATAAATGATAACAATTTGAGCATTAGCACAAGGCCTGGAACTAAATAAATGATAAAAATTTGAACATTAGCACAAAGATTGGAACTAAATAAATGATAAAAATTTGAACATTATAGCACAAAGCCGGGAACTAAACAAAGCATACAAATTTTTGAACATTAACACAAGGCCTGGAACTAAATAAATGATAAAAATTTGAGCATTAGCACAAAGCTTGGAACTAAATAAATGATAACAATTTAAGCATTAGCATAAAGCCTGGAACTAAATAAATGATAACAATTTTAGCATTAGCACAAAGCCTGGAACTAAATAAATGATAAAAAATTGAACATTAGCACAATAAGTCTTGGAACTAAATGAAGTATACAAATTTGAGCATTAACATTACTATAACTAGTCGGTAGAGGAGTATTATGTCTACTCTACCGCTTAATCGGTAGAGGAATATTTTGTCTAGTCTACCGAGTAGTTGGTAGGTATATATAGTATAAGAGCCCAGACACTGGTTTTAAGAAATGGTTATTTTAAAGCAGGGAAGTGCAATTCCAACACTAACAGTTTCCAAATACCAATAGAGTTTTAATTTGTGGCAATAAATGCAGATTAACATTCTCTGTATACCTATTATATAAATGGCAGGAGAGGCTTTTTGTAATGGAGTGTAATTTTACATGACTCATGATGTCTACCATGAACATGGGGTAGGAATGCATGAAGGTAACTACAACTAGTTAACAAAATAATGCAATAAATAAAATAGCTACCCTATAGACTAATAAACAGATGTGAATTATTTTTAAGATGAGCTACATTCAATTTCAAATAATATCTTCATATTGGACTGCTGAATGTTATTTTCGGTCTAAATGGCTAAAATATTGAATCCAATTACAAACAATCAATTTCACAGTAATGTACATAAGTGCGTAAATGGACACAGATGATGATTATATTAAAAATCAATAAAAAATACTATTACAGGTGCACAAGTATACAATATTCACTAGATTTCATTAAAAAACGTTACTTACACAGTTTTAGAAATCGGTCTGCTACTTCAAACTACTTGAAATCGCGCGTTTTACTTCCCGTTACTTAAAGTATACCCTGACATCGTCATTAATATCAATACATGTATATATTATACAAGCTCATTAAAAGCGGCGTGCATAATATGCGTACAGTAATGAAAATGATCAACTGTACTATTAAGCTTCGATAATATATATATCAGAAAATCCATAAATAGCGGATTTAGGGAATACTAACTTTCAACCATAGAAATAGGATATTTGCTTTCAACACTCGAAATATTGTTCAAATGGAAAGGGATAGCTCGAAAGTTTTTCCTTCATTATCAGTAATAGTAAGAAATGCTCGTTTCAGTGCAGTCGCGCTTTCACTTTTGCTCCATTAAACAAATAACATCATTAAATATAAAAAAAAATTATTGCCAATTATTCAATAAAACATTTTTTCGCAATGGAGTTCAAAATTTTTAACATTCCAACTTATATAAAATCGCCCTATAATTTCCTCTCTGTCTTCATATTTGATCTTACCTGTTATAGGAGAGGTGGAATTCACTTTATAAACAATAAATATTTAATTTCAATACATAACCAATTTCCAGTCACCCTACTATAAAGGCGTACACTTCGCATCAGTAACATTAGAAAAGAAAGATTGATGAAAACAAAAGCTTTATCGATTTTAACACAGCAAATTGGTGTATAAGTCTATGGGAAAGGAGGGATTAGAGAGATTGAAAAAAGGAAATCCCGAGGGATGAAATGAAGAGTTACAGGAGGTTTAGAATGGGCCACTCAATGGAGCTGAGAGGATACGAGAAAAGAATCGAGAAGAGGACAGACGGAGAATATAGAATCTATAAAGAAGAAGACGAAACAACAGAACATGTTATGACTAGGTGCCCGGGGACTCTCTAGTACAGATTGAGAGAGAACATCAGTGAGATGGCGGACCTCTGCCTTAAACCACAAAAGGTCACCAAGATGTGGAAATGGTTCAAAAAAAAGGAGGATTGAGCAAAAACAAAACAACAGCAGCATGTGTCGCTTCAATTGAATCCAAACATCCAGGACCAACTTTGTACATCTGCCTTATTAGTAATGAAGCGCTTTTATCCCAAGGAGCTTAGAAGAAATAACCATGACAACAAAACCAATTTTGAACTTCTACTACCACAAGCATTGAAAAGTTTAACAACAATGACGCTTATGTCATTGAAAGAAATGTGCACAATTCCCTCAAAATATGATTCTTGTTTTACTTTGACTAATAACGTATTTAATATCTGTACTTTTAATTTGCCGTCTTCGTAGGGATTATTTCAAGAAAGTCGTTCTTTGTAACCAATCAACTCATTGAACAGCGAAACAAATTGTGGAATATTAGTTATACATATATATGCTTACATAGCGTTTCACCTAATACTGTTTCGCCTAACTATTGTTCATGCCACTCCCGATTACGTAATACTTTGTGAGTGTAATTTGTACCGATTCGGCTATTGTATTTGTTTCGTTTGAACTAAAATTATTATCATTAAATTGTGTTAGTTGTGAAGTAAGTTATGCCAACATGTTTCAATCCATCAAAATTATCTAAGAACAGCAGCAAGTTTGGGTTGAGCAACAAGTCTGCCTGCTTCAGACCGGCAACGCACCAGCACAACAACGACCCGCATACAGAAGTGTTTCCTAGCGACTTTTGCGACTGAAAAACAGTCTTCTTAACAACGATATCAACGAATTCTATGTCTAACTGTTTATAATTGACATTTTAAAAATACATATATTCAGATTTATATGTTTTATATAATTCTATGTCTAGCAGTTTATAATTCTTTAAATTTAAAATTTCATTTATATGTATTTAAAAATGCTTATATTCTCAATTATTAGTCGAAACGGAAATAGACGTAGTAGACTAAACGTGTTTAGGCGTACATGTTAAGGTGAAACAGTATTAGATGAAACGAGATTACACCATATATATATAGCTATAGTAGCTATATATATTAATTATTTATTTAAGTTAAATAATGTTCAAATTAATTGAAAAAAGTAAATATTATTTTAATTGATTATTTAGGTTTTATATTAATTATGTCGGTTATAAATTTGTTATACATAACTTTAAATGAAAAATAAGTAGGTATATTTAATGTTTCATTTTTTTAAATTACACTTCAAAACTAATACAAATGAACATTACGATATCTGATCGCATAAAAATTACACAAAGGAAACGTTGGTTTTTCCAGTAAATTTCAACATATAATATCAATGGTAATAGTTAATGATATATAAATAGATTTAAAAATACATAAAAAATTAATTAGTAATAAAAATATGAATATTTGAAGTTTTTTTAGTCATATTATTTAATGTTTTGTTAACTAAAAGACCTTTACCTAATAATATACTAACTAATGTTATTAAAGAAAATATATCAATTTCATCCTCCGAGTCGTTGACTTGGCGAACCTATCTATTATATTTGTGAGTTTGAAGTAAGCTACAATGTTTTTTATATACATACAAAAAGCATTAATAGTAAATTTAATCTTTTCTGACTCATTTTCCTGATCCTGCAATTTTTACGAATCGAAGGGCATCCCAATCCCCTATTGTACTGACTTGGATTGAATCTTTGACAATGATTGTATTTTAAAGTTTACTATAAAAAAATTATTTAGAGGGGCGTGCGCGGAGCGCAATACAGCCTTACATATTGATAGTTTTGTGTATTAACTAACTGTTACCGAAATAAATAAATGCAACAATCAAATAATAATTATTATATATGGATAATATTTACTAAATCTAGCATTAGGCTTCCTATTCGCTGGTTCTACCTATAAATTAATATAATTGATGATGTAATTATGCCCTAGTATCTAAATGCAATAAAGACACACATTTAGGAACAAAGGAAAACAATATATTTGGACTTTCAATTACAATAAATCATTAGCTAACTCTGCTATTATGTTATACCCTGCACATTATTTAACTGGGAATTTTACTAGCTTATATTGTTTCAAGTCACCGGAATTATAATCAAACATTCTTCTGATTCCATTCATGTCGAACTCCTTAATAATAAATAAACTCAACATATCACATATCCTAACTCACATCCTATTTCTTCACAAAAACTGTATAAACCAATTTTCATATTTAATTCAAATTCAAAACTTCTTCACAAATAAACACAAGCATAATTCAGAAACTCAACATTTTAACTATACAACACGGTCGCACAAAACATACAAAATTCAACAACACACATACGTGCATAAAAAAACGTAATTATAACAAATATTTGAACTACTTAATTTATGTAAATTACAAGTTATGATTGCTAGAAAATGATGATTTAGAAAATACAATTCATATATTATATTTTTAAAATAACTGTATGAAAAAAATTTGAACAAGAAAATCATTCACGGAGTACTCGATTTTTAATTTTCACAAAAAGTATTACGATATTCACTTAACTTCACCAACATTCAATGTTAAAACACACATGTTCACCAAGAGAGGCAAGTAATATAATAGGTATAATTATTCAATCAATAAAAATAATTAACGAGGAATTTATTCTGCAATTTATGAGAAATTGGTCAAAAAGAAATTTATATTTATGTTTTAAGTCAGGAATTTGATTAATTTTCTCTGACTATTACTTACGAAATTTGTATTTAATATTGTTAAACATAGTGTGATTCATTTCTATGTACACTAAATTGGCGCATGGTAGTGGCTTGTATAAATCAAAGACATGGCTAGATTTCGAACGAACAAATATTTAATTTTAAAACATCAAGACTTTACGAATCGAATAATTCAAAAATACAAAACAAGAGTCTTGAAAAAAGTTATTAAAATGAAAAAAAATTATAATAATGGTAGACAATCAAATATATTTTTAAGAAAAGTTAAAATAATATTAGTTATATAATAGTTTTACATATGTATCGAAGATAATATACTTACTTATATAAGATAAGCAAGATCTACAAAAAATATCGTAAGAAAGTAAAGATCTTTATATGCATAAAAACGAAATATAGAATCGTTAAAAAACAGTTGGTGGTAAAAATACTTAATCTTTTAAATATCTTCGTGCAAGGACTGTTGATAAAGGGAGAAGGATCAAACCGAAAACCGTTATTGAGAGAATGGCAACTTCCAGTCTTCGATATTCCTCATATGGTATAGGCAGAGGGCCCCTTTGTGTACTCAGCATAGGGGGTGGTGTCCCATCACCCATAAGTCCTTCGCTGTAGGCACGGAGTAATTCATTAGTTTGAAATTCGCGAAACTTGACCTGTTCATCAGCTGTCACACCCTCAGCGTTCTGATTCTTTGCTAACAGGCGACCTATGGCGAGCATCTCATCCCTGTAACGGTCTTTGTCGTTGTGGAAGAGCTGGACGGCTGACAAGATCAGAGTGACAATGAGAATTACCTCCACCACGCCTGATGTGATACGGGCCGCAATGGATCCAGTCGCCCCCATGATTCCCTGGAAAATGAGAGCGATACCGGTGACGAAGCCGGCGTGGTAACTCCAACCGAAGACAAGTCCACCGGAGCCGTTATTGTTGTTATGGGTGAATAGACTCTGACAAGCCAATGTAGCAATGCCCAGAACGATTAGAATCAGACCAAAGAAAATTCGAGTGCAGAGCTCGCACTTGTTGGACCCCATTGCAAGACTTTCTGGGTTACTTTTTCATGAAAGCAAATGTACCTCTTAATTTTAAACCTTTTTACAACCTCTGAAACTGAATATAACGTAAATATATCAAATATATAACGTAATGTATGCATAACCGTTGCATATTTATACACTTAAGTTTGTATAACATATGCATCGCTGTTGTTTATTTAAGTAAAAGTGAGGTAAACACTATGATTGTCTTCCACGAATGCATAATAATATGTACATACATTTCGAATATCTTACGATCTAAAATATTTCTTTGTAAAACATATATGATCATTAATTGTAAGTATATATACATATACTATAATATGCATGACATATTTACCTTAATAGTGTATTCTCCATTTCAGTCGTGCTGTTAAAGCAATACTCTATGAAGTGCAATATCGGATCGTATGTGCAGGTTTAATGCAATTCAATCGTTGCTAATATTTAGTAAAAGATGTGAAATTTCGTGTTTGTATAGAAGAAAACCTTGTATTTACGGTAAACAGATATGAACTTTGCACATATTTGCTTGTTCTCAAAAGAAGATAAGAGTGACGACCGCACACAATATTAAATGAATATTTTTACAAATAAATGAAACACAGGACCATTCTCTCTACGTGCAAAAATTTTAAACGAATAAAATAAAAATAAATTATATGAAATACATGTCTTTTTTAAATTAACTAAAAAATATACTTAACAATTTTATATGTCCTATAATATGAGAATATTTACATATATATGCAAATATATATAAACACGAAAAAGTGCACTGCCTACACTTTTTATATAAAATTTTAAAGTAAAAATAAACGCAAAATGTGTCACTTATTGTAAATTGATCCTCCCTGGATCATATATGAAAAAAAAGTGTATAACATATTTTGAAGGAATTATAGTATTAAGATAGAAGCGCCAGCACGTCACGTGACCAGCCACTCCCCGACAAATCAGAATCGAGTACGGCTTCAGTCAATAACACAATTGTAAAAGTATAAAAGGGATAACGCGCGCAATCACGTACAGTATAAAGGGACACGCACGACCATTGATAAACTAAGCTTCATTTTGGCTTTGCACTTCTAAGTGAAAGGATGTGCGTGTTGTGTTAAGACAACTTAACAACTCACAACACTATCCTCTTCCTCCCACTTCATCTTCTACTGAATATTTAGTGATAGTAACTGAAAATATTTCAGTTTATTCAGATAATTGTTCAATGTTAAACCCTCTTAAAGTAACTCTTTATAAAATTTTAATTTGTTATTTTATTTACTGCATACTATTGTAAAAGTAGAAAATAAAAATTAGTCAATAGCGAGCGAGTGCTTCTACACATATTTAACGTATGTATGTATTTTAATTGTGAAGCACAGTAACATAAAATATATTTTTTAGAAAAGATATATTTCTATTAAAACTCTTAGATCGCTTGCGACCTATACCATAATAAACATTATAATAAGCATGTGTATTTCATAAAAATCGTTCAGTAGAACCTTAATCCAAAAATAGTTTAAAGTTGTAAATTTAATAATATGATATAGAGAAGAAAATGACATACGATAATAAATATTTATTTTAATCATAAAAATATAAATGATAATGATTTTAATGACAAAAAATAGATTATGCATAAACAGTTTCAAATAATCCATCTGAAATATTTTTTTGTCACCTTCACTATAATTAGTAGAAAATTCAATAACAATTGGTGGCATCAAAAACACGACTGTGCATACAAAAAGAAATTACAAATAGAATCAATAAATTCAAAATCAAATTAAAGTCACATGATTAATGAATAAGTAAGATAAATGGAAGTGCATCACAAAATTACTATTGTGTTCAGATATAAAAATACTGCTAAAAATCAATCGATAAATTAATATATAGACTGCTAGAAAATAAATCAATTATAAACAATCGCAACTGATAACCCGTTGTGTTTAAGGGGTAGTGAAATAGGAAAATCAAGACCGTTATGTCACTAATTAATTTTAAGAAGTCACTATCATTATAAACGTCATCGCCCTATTATTACGTCATAATATTACTTGAGACTAGTTCTCGGGCACAATCTCGGAGAAATCAGAGAAGGCGAAGGGTTCAAAAGGATACCCAGTTCCAGAATAAAACTTGTTTTGGAATTCCACCCTGTAAACAATGAATGAAAACGATTATATTAGGAAACATTTTTGGTCCAATAAATTCTGCTGAAGCAGTAGTTCATAATGTAAAAAATGGAAATGGAAATGAAAATATCCATAAAATGGTATTACGTATCAAAATTATATAATATTGGCAAATAATACATTTATTAATTTTACTGATTAATAAATAAGAACTATTTTAATTTCAATTGTTTTGAATATTAAAACATTTAAGTAATTCAGTGTATTTTTTAAACTAAAAACGAACTGTTTCATTTTTTTAATAATCGGTCTATGCTTCAAATTAAATAAAACAGCAAATTTACGTTTATTAACATAAAAACAAAGCAAGAGCTTTAAATTAAAATAGATTCCTCGGAACAACAGATTGTGGATATAATTTCCAGACCTATCCGAATACAAATTTGGTTTATACATACTAAAAAAACTACATAAATATTAAACAAAAATATAATGAATTTACACTTTACTACCTGTGTTTACCTCTTCTTTACGGATATATTAGTAGGAAGTAATTTTATTTTTTTTATGAAGTGGCTATGTATAACTATTTGGTGTCACAAATTTAAAAATTATACGTTGGATAACAAACGTGTCTAACATTTATATTATATAAATGTTAGTTTTCTCAGAAAAAACATAAGACGCAATAGATATTATAATTAAAATGAACTTATTTGTATTAATAACCAATAAAGTATTAAACATTTTAAGAATAGTAACAATCAGAGTGAGGTTCCTTTTACAATAATGACAATAGGTGTGTCTAATATATGTATATTATATACTCAAACAAGACAAATTGTCTAAATTGAATATATATTAATACGTAATTTGTATCTTACTACTTACACAAGAAAAAGTGATATAAATCTGTTCAGGTGATTGTATTTTATTATTTACTACTAATTAATTATATTATAAAGTAAATTAAGTGGCTTTTCTCGGTAAATGTTTTTCATATATTTTTCTAAATACTGACACGTCATATAATTAGAATGAGGTACTTACCAGTGGAGACGAAGAGCATGTAGAAAGGCAGAGAGGCCCTCCATGAGCAGAAGAACAGCGATGGTGAGGATGGCCCAGAACCCAAACACAGGGACCATCATGATAGCCCCAATCCAACTGCCCTGTGAGAGGCCCATATGCAACACCATATTCCAGAGTACTTCAGAGAGTTCTGAGTGAGATACAGGATAAGAGATAAAGACAAAGTGCATCAAAATTATTAGGTCTTAAACGATCTAAGTCTACATAAGAGAGAAAGGGTTAGGGTGTTAAAATTCGTGCTGTTAAATGTGCAATACATAGCACTTCGAAGACAGATTGTTTCAGTAATTAATAAGTATTTGTATGTTTTAAATTACTAATGCACAGAGATCAATAAACGGTTATAAACCCCAAACCATGTAATGTACGTAAATGTGTAACAATAAACGAGAGTGAAGGATTATAAGTCAGTAAATTCATTCGAAATAAAAAGTCTTGATCTGCGCAAGTAAAGTTATAAAAATATAATAATACCGTATTATGTTTTTATATTATATTAAAGTTTTTATTAAAGTTTATATTAAAGACTTTCCGCAGATGAATACATTACTTTTTTATTTCGAATAAATAAGCGTATCATAAAATTGATAAAAATCATAATATAAATTTAAAAGTTACCCAAATTGTGTTCACACACAGACAATACAGCGCCATAAAAAATACAAGATTTATAATAAATATTAAATAATTCTCATAATAAGGAGCGTACTAATCAGTAAGTTGTATTACTTTAAAAAGCATAAATTCATTTTGATATTATGACATCGAAATATTGTGTAATCATAAGATACGGCTGATCAAGTAACATAATAAGGAAGAAACCCCAAAAAACTTACGTCCATGAGCTAAACTGAGAGCCCAAAGACGAAGATATGAAGCCGTATTGGAAATACACCCGAGACAGTATTCAATCGTGTGGATACATTGGTGCACAAACACTTCTCCAAATTCGAACTGAAAATGGAAAAATAAATTTTTATTAACTTCAGTATTAAGTTTAATCGATAAAACACTGAAAATTTACAAAAAAAGAGGAGTAAGAAAAATGGTCTAAACACTCGATTAAGTACTTCAAAAACAATTAAAAACTGAAAAAAGAAGAAGCAAAAAATTCTTTTGATACTGAAGACATTTAGTTAAAAAGTATAATTAAGAAGAGTTGAAATTTAAATGAGTAATTTCATTCTGCTATAAATTGTGAATTACTATACGGGGAGAGCTGTACAACGCGCGCTGTTTCGACCTTTCTGTGTCTCTTCAGCACCCCTCGTAATACCGTAAAATACAATAGCAGCATAACACTAATTGATAGCAAATGTATCTTAAAAGACCACATTTATTATCCTAAATTTCTCGCATTTCCTATTGTTATATGTCATAAAGAAATTTATAAACAATGGGCATCATACATTTAAAACAATTAGACAAATATGCCATTTTCAAGTTTCATTCAAAAATAACATTTTGTGTCGCTATCAAAATAAAATACAACATTTATTAAAATACTAGTTTGAAAAGTACATAAAATAAGGATAAACAGAATATATTGGTCTCACGGCGTAATGAAGAGGTTAAAATCTGAACTGTTGACAATCGCAAAGATTATTCAACTGAGCATGTTTATTTAAATAACTAGTTGATCAATAAAGTTGTTGAAAAGTGAACTTCAATTATAGTCTGTGGTACATTTCACCAGAAACGACAAATAAAATATCGACGAACTATCTACAAACTGTTAAAAAAATCGTGTATATTAAACAGAAAATTTAAAAGAAATTTAAAAGAAAACACGCAAGCCTCACAGCTCCAAAGTAGGGAAATATAATACAGGAATATAGGATTTTCGGAATCAAAATATAGGACAAATATAAGACAGTTAAATCAGTAAAATTGATTAAAAAAATACTTTTCTATATCAAACGCAACAAATTATTATGACAAACTTTATTTAATATTGTGTACATTAATTTATTACAAAATTTTTTTGAGTCAAATTTAAAAAGAAGTTTGTAATAAACATATTCAATGTTGTATTGAATAAACACTACCATCAACCATAATGAAAAATGAGAAAATAGCATGAGTATCGAAATGTCAGCAAATGAGCATTCACAGACATAATTTTTGTTATCTTAGACACCTTCATATTACAAAAAAGTTACTATCAAATTAAATGAAGCTATTGGAAAACAATGTAGTAGATTAAAACAAAAGTCCGTTTCATAGTTACAAATTTTACAAATACATTTGAGCGATTACCATTTAATACAAGCAATGTACTATAAAAGGAGTAAGGCACAGCTAAACGTAATAGGATGCATTGTTCGGGAAATATTTCGAAATAAAAACTAGAATAAATATACCACTAAAATTCTGTAAACATTACATTTCTATATTTATAAAAATTGTGCATATTATTTTAAATTTGTGTTCATTTTACCAAAATATAAAATTAGTTCTTAATTCTTATATATACAATACATTAATTAATTAGCGTATGTGTGACCATCCTTTATCTAATTCTCATAAAGATAATTAGTATTATTATGATTCTAAAATGCATGATGACTGAAAATGCAATAAAATTGTTATATTCGAAAATAAATAAGTAGTAAAAATTAAATGAAAAACCCTCATTACCGGCGCATCACCATGGTCACCAGCTGGGGGAGCGGCAGTGGAAGTAGTGGTTGTAGCAGCACCATCTTCAGCCTCGTTATTGTTGTGGAGATCAGAGTAGCCCGCCGACTGAAGAAACAATGTAGAGCAATGAAAAAGATAACTTTGTAAATAGGGAAGCTGAAATATTTGTTGAAATCAAATATTGTAATTAACTTTTCAAAATTGGTAGACTATGTACCCTGCTTTATACGTAAGCTGGAGTCTGATTAACTAATAACGGCAAAATCAATATGGTACAGACGTCCGTAATCAGAGAATTTTACGTATAAAAAATAGACATCTCGTTTACAAACTTAAAATTTGCATTTTATTGTTTTATTAAAGCTTAGACTTTAGTTTTGATTTCATGGTTGGAAAATGATTTTAAAATGGAAATACAAGCGCTATATAATATTACTTGCATATTAATTTTAGAATTAATTATTTATGACGAAAAGGAATATATCTGCGAAACTGTTGTAAAATTTACTTTATATTGGAAATCAAATATTAAAAGATAATATATCTGAAATTGATACGCGCCAAATTTTTGTATTTTGGTGTATTATGTATATTTTTTGAAAATTAAAACAATTGTTGGTTTAGAATAAAAATAATGGGTGTCTTATAAAAATTATTTTATATATGACATTTGTACTTGCCTCATTTTTCAGAAATTATGAACAAAACAATTCGGGATTATTTAAAAAATACGAATAATGGAATAAAGAAACCATGGCATAGTTTCATCAAGCAATGAAAATAATAATTTACAGATTTTTAATTATCCTTTATTCTTTCTTTTATAAAGACTTTATACTACATTTGTTCTTGTAGTGTACGTTCAGTTGAGTTAGTAATGCAATTAAAATTTTACAAACTTATTTAAGCACCTTACAACTAGTGAAGTATAATTATTAAGTTCTGCTATGAACCACTCACACAGCTTGTGAGAAAGATAGCCGATTAACTAATCAATTGCTACCGAGCTACAAAAAAAGAGCGCCGGTGGTTCAGTGGTAGAATGCTCGCCTGCCAGGTGGGCGGGCGCTCCGGGTTCGATTCCAGGCCTGCGCAACCTTTTTAGAATCATTTAACGGGTAAAACCATTTAGTTTTTGAGATGCTATTTTTTACTCGCAGCCATTTTAATTATTACCAAGCTGATATTTATACTTTTAAAATTCTTCGAAATTTTTGTTTTTACGGTCGAAGATAAAGGCAGACACACATTAAAGTATAATATAGATAGAATTACGATTGCACGGAAAATTTCGGGGAAATGCGAGAAAAGTCAATTAGTAATAGCTTATATTAAATTTAAGTATTTTGTAATGTGCACAATAAAATAATGTGACAACCAGGGTACTCATTGCTTCATAATATAGCTTATAACTTATAATACGAATATCGGTCGGCCTAACATTCGATATAAGAAAATTAAAATAAGTAAAAATAAATAAAATATTAAATTTGAGAAATAAAGTATGTAATTGTAGCGTTCTGTTAGACGTTAGTGTTATATAAATAATGCAAATTGAACATGGCTTCAATAACTGAGCTATAAAACAGTAAATCAACCAAGAATAAATGAATAGAAATAATATCTTCGACTTTGCATATAATATAAATAAAATATGAATTAGATACATTTTGAAATAACAAATTTATACGTTGGTAAACTAATGTATTAACGTGAATTATGATCTAATAAGTTTAAACCGCCCAAACAGGGCTAGAACCAACGACCCCGAGAGTAAGTCTCGTGCTCCATCGACTGAACTAGTCTTACGCAGCTCTTTCAATTAACTGACTTGTTTTCAGGATAATTATATCGTTCATTCATAGTTTTACTTTACATAATTACTAAATATACTGTTTTAAAATATAATTAAAAAGTTATAACTTACAGCACGATGTCTCGAAAGTAGAACCAAAGGTTTGATGAGAAGCATCCAAGGGATACAGATTCCAGCAAGAACGACCATTATTGACTGAATCATGCCCTGTGGTATATTATTAAGAAGAATAGAGTGAGAAACCAAATGGTCATATTAGTAAATAAAAGGAAAGCATGAAAAATTATGGTACATAACATTAGATAGACAATTCGGTGGGTAGGTTAACGCTATATCTGCCCGAGGTCAATATACAAAAAACAGACCCGAAGTCAAATTTATCAAAAATTATACATCCAATTACTAATCGCAGCCATACTTAAGCTCTCTATACTAAATTCTAACTGTTGTAGGAGTTTCATTTAGATATTTCATTTGAATTTCGCCGATCCACAGGACTATAAAATGGGTAAAAAATTGACAGGCCCGAAGACAAATTTCTCAGAAACTATAAGTCCGAATTTAACGGTTAACGTTATATTTAAAGTGAGGTATCTAAATGAAACACATACAGTAGTAAGAACTTAGTATAGAGAGCTTAAGTTTGTCTATGAGCAGTAATCGAATGTATAGTTTCTTAAAGATTTGGCTTCGGGTCTGTTTTTTTCTATTTTGGCATCGAGCAAATATAGCGTTGATACTGCATAAACAAGCGAATTACCTGCATCGGTAGGAAGGTCCAGGTGGAACAAGGTTTGTCACTGTGTGGAGCTGGTGCGCTGAACATGAACATGTTGATGAGAGCTGTTGAGTGAAATATGGGATTAAAGGAGATGAGTGGAGAAAATATGATATCTGCAATTTACAATTTTGTTTGTCAGCATACACATGATACATCGCAAATATTAGAGAACAAATCACATAAATATCTTTGAGAGTTCTAAACTATTTATAATTTAAAAAATACTAACATCGTACAATTTATAACACTGAAGAATGCCTGGGATATACTTTAAAAAGTAAGAAAGAAATACAAAATTACTTTTTGTTAACATTATACTACTCACTAATAGTAAATTTAAAATAAAAACTAATTTTCAATGAATGAAATATGCCGCTGTTTTTGCTAGTGACCAGATATTTGTATACGCCAATAACTAGGCTTATGTACTATAGACTATCTGTTGTTTAAGGATACAAAAGATACCCCAACATTATAAGTCAGTTTTGGGTTACATATTTATGCTACTTTTCTATATTAAAAATAAATAAATTCGTCGGACCGTTACATTATTTTATAGACGTGTTAATGTGTGCATTTTACCGATTTCTAAACAACTCACTGATGAGAAGGCTGGGAGCACAGCCGGCCTGATCAGGCGTGAACATGATCCACTTGGCGAAAATCATCACAATAAGATATCCAAAAATGGAGAGAAGGAAGATGACTTGAGGAATGAATTCACAAAATATATTCAGTCGATCATTGTAGTAGCTAAATGAGACAGATCAAAAAGAACTTGTACAATAAAATGTAAAACTCAAATAATGAGTGACTTAATAAATAATACATATTGATTACCAAAAAGCACATAAGATTTTTTACTCGAATATATATTATGCTTGCATATTTTTTAATGTTCATTTCATAAGAATAGGGCTACCTTAAATTCTAATTATTATAAAACTCCATCCTAGTATCCTATTATATAAAAAAATTCGTTTATAAATTTCGTATAAAAAGCATGTTTTGGTAGAAATTATGCTATTATTTCAAAATACTACTCAATATTATTTAAAAACTTTGTTTAAAGATTATTAACAATGTGTTCGATGTCTCTATGGTGGTCAAACGGATACAATTTAAAACGTCAATCGCAGAGTCCGTGAATGGAAATTATAACTAATTTGATGGAAAGAACTCCTCAAATTCAATATACCCGTACATCATAAGATACATTACGAAAAATACTAATTTCAATTGGGAGCGAATATTTTTAAACCAAAAGTATTACAAATGCAAGTATATTCACGTTCATCATATAAAGTAAAAATTAATGAAGGTAAGTTGTGATGGAACTTAAAAATCAATTATGTAAAATATACTTAAAATGTTCTTTGACTTTGCTTCTTGTTAAATGTTCCTAATAATTATATTTATAAAATCTACAAATGACTGATTCATATTCCGTAATCGCGTTAATTATTTTAGTTGTCGCTTTAAAATACACTTTACAAAACTGGCTTGTAAACATATTTTAAATATTAAATTCCGAATAATAAATAGGTCAACAATTCTACTTGCTATTGTGTTATCTATCAATATTTGAAATTTCGTATAAAATTTAAGTCAGTTAATAACATACATAAAAATTAAACACACATATATATATATTTTGAGATTTTAAACAAACCATGCACAATAGTCTTACTTGCCAGAAAATTTTTTAATATAATGACGCGTAATTGCAAAAAGATTTATCAATTAAGTCTGTTTATTATTCAACAATACATTACTGGATGAAAATAGTATAGATGCAACAGTTAAATTAAATAAATGGTTTTATAACAAATACCAACGCACATAAAAATATTTCTTGCATTTCTTACAAATAAATGCGTAGCAGCTTATCGTCCGAACTATTTTACCAAGAAAGTAATGCAATTTTTTAATCCCGACAACTCAAATTTAAATACTTTATTAAATAATATCTACTTTTATTAATTTTCTCGAGAGTTTATAATATTTGCTGAAATAATATAATATGTCTACTTTACAGTAAATTTATACTATTTATACTGAGGACATCTTTGAAACTCACATATTGTTGAGAAGGGAGAGGAAGACACCAAAAAGCATCTGCATGACTCCAAGAATGATGGACATCTTCATCTTGATTGAGTTGGTGAACATTATCTTGTTCTTGGACATCTGCCACACAGGATCAATACCGAAGGGGTAGGGTTCGCCCTTCCACATTGTCGAATTAGGGTTCAATTGAAGCGAGTGAGTTGTCGCCACGACACCCTCGTCGTATTCGGGGTACCAAGAAGACCCAAAAACGTTCACGGACTTGGAGAAGGCGTCATTGTAGATGCAGCCGGTGTAGATAGAAAAAAGGCCCATGAGTAGAATGATGTATCGACCGCCGAAGAAGGTGTTCCAAATCTCGTTGTCAGTTTTGTTAGCAAGGAGTTGTCGTTCACGCAGCACCATCCACAGGGCGAAGAGGAACATTATGAGACCATGACCGGCGTCACCGAACATCACGCCAAAAAGGAAAGGAAAGGTGATGACAGTGTAGGGGGCTGGGTTCATTTCCCGATACTTGGCCACCCCGTAAGCATCAACGATTGCCTAGATGTGGACAGAAAGGAGAGGTGGGCTTCAATAGTTTCCGTTTTTGGTTATTTAGAATTTATTGTGAGTAGACGTGTAGGAAATGTCTTGTTATGTATAAATTGTATTATATAAAAAAAGAAATAAAATAGTAGTAATGCAAAACTAAAACTGAAGTTACATACTCAGAGATACAGCTTTACGATAAAACAAATTCAATGAATTTTCACTAAGAATCATAGTAAACTAAAATATATATTAAAATATTAGTAAAATGAAAATTGAGTTTCAGAACCAGAAACAGATTTTCATTAAAAGCCTCCCAACACCTAAAAAAATCCAAATTACAACCTCCGACATCCAATATTCATCATTTTCCCCCCATTTTTAAATATTTGATTGCTTTTCAGGGTATTTCGGGGTGTCTTAGGGTTCCCCAGCGCATACTACTCCGAAATTAAAAAAATAATTAGCATTTTTAACATTTCTAAAAATCACAAAAATCCCCTAAAATGAACTTGCATTTTTTCACTAGAGCTGTATTGCTTGCAGTGCATTTCTATAAAATCTACTTATAATTTCCTCTCCATCAAGATCTTTTATGTCATATGTTGTAGGGGAAGTGGAATTCACTTTAAAAACAATAAATATGTAATTTCAGATATTTAAATCAGAATATTTCTCCTATAATACTATTGATTTTGAAGAAGAAGCAAGTTTTCATTTTGCTAAGAGAGTCAGTGACTTAAAAGTAATATTTAATAATCTTCTTAAAACTAATATTCCTATACACTGCATTCCATCAGATGAAAAACTAGAACAAACAACTAATTGTTTCTATTGTAAAAAAGAACTAGAAGAAGATAGTGTATTAGAACATGATCATTGAAATGGAAAATTTAGGTGTAGCTCATTCCTATTGTAATCTTCGAGCTCAAAATATTTTTATACCACTCTACTTTTACAATGGATCAAAATATGGATCGAAACTGAGAGAGCTGCGCGTGATTACACAATCATTGTCATACGCTTATCTTGAATCTTAATTTTAGCTTCTTCAAGCAACAAACAATACGCTTTAAGCTCAACAGTAGTATTTTTCAACCTCAATGGCAATTTGCACCCCAGTATCAAAGATGTATTCAGGGTGAGCAGGTAGATCAACACAAAATAGAGCATAATTATGTATTTACAAAATCTAGATAAGTCATAGGAAAACTATTTCCAAAAGCATCACATATTGTAGAGATATAATTATCATAAAGCTCATTTAAATCTCCTGTTACCGGATTAATCACTATTGGTTTAACTGGGTACATTAGCCAATTTAAACTTACTTGTAGCTTTGTAATCGTTGAATTTGCAGGAGCATCATGTTGTAGAATAAAAATATCATTATTGGTTGTACAAGCATTTGCCCCAGCTTTAAATCCAATTAGTGCATATCTTGCAGCTTTGGTTGTTTTAGTGATAATCCATGTATGTTGTGCTTGTGTAAATGTTGTTGTACTAATTGTGTTTCTTCTTGGAAATAAATTATCAATATCTTTGTTTAACTGTTCTTGAAGAACTAGTGTTTTAATTTCAATTGCCGGTTTAATAAAGAGATACATACCTTTGATTTCAAATTTAACAGATGCACCAGTAGTACCATAAAATATTTTAGTATCATTTACCCCTCTTGTGAGAGTAGATTAATAATTCATACCCACAGAAATCCTTTTAATATCTAAATGTCCGAATAGTGGAGAAAGTTTATAGTTTACAACTCCCGTCCATCTATTTCTAAGTACATTATTAAAACTTCTCTTTCTCTTAATATATCCATCATTTAGATTAGATTTATTTCTATTTGCGATAGCAGATGAACATGTTGCTACAGTAGCAGCGACTGCTGCTGTTGTTAGTGCTACATGGTTATCTTCAACTATTCCATTATCACCAGTATCTGGAATCCGTTCACTTGAATCCCTATAACCCTTAGGAAGCAGAACAGTTTTCAATATAGTGTCATATTGTCCAGGATGTTGTATTATTTTCAATTACAGCTGAGTTTCCGTCTAGTGTAATATTTGTGAATAAATGTGGAAAATTTTTGTTCACAACAGAAATCTTGTTGAAGATTTTGATTATGCTGCCCTACACAATCATAAAACATTACTAGATTTTTTAATCTATACTTAGAAAATTTTAATCATTTCGATTTTTAGTAGTCATAACATCTATTAGTTTTGTTTTATAGATTTTAGCTTTTTTATATTTATCAATAAACTTCCCTACTTCAAGAATTGACGATTCTTAACAATAAGAATTATATAGTTCTTCAATTTCATATTTAGGAATATACTCTATTCCTTGTAAAAATTGATATGATTGCTCAGGTGTCGTAGTATAAATATATAGTTTCTCATAATCTAGATTTTCTTATGAAAATTTTTAAAGTATTAAACGTATTTTTTACGTTCATGGAAAAGAATTAATGCCATTCTTGTAAGTAAAAAATGGGTCAAAATCAAAATGAAAAATATAATGAAGGTAAAGATGAAAGTTCATTTAGGATAGTTATTTATTATTGTATTGCTTTTCATATCAATTATTTAGAAAATTACCCATACTTATTTATGCTTAATACCAGAGAACAAGAAAAATGTAATGCTTCTTTTAGAATTGATTTTGATACTGATTGTAGATTTAAAATTGATAGATAATTGATATTTTAATGTTGAAAAAATTTGTTTTAATTCAAGGAGAAAATTTGTTAAAACTGAAAACATTAGCGATTGAAACAGAAATTATGAGAGATAAGGAAGATTATAATATATATTATTATCTCTGAATTTATTCACTTAAAAAAGTATATTTCTTTATTTTAAATAGTGAAACTTTTCTTAAGAAAATGGAAGAGCGTGAAAAACTAGAAATCTGTGGTGAAAAAAGTCATTTGTCTAAAGCAATTTATCCTTCACTTGAATTGGAAAGTTCCTTGACTAATCAAATAGATAAAAAAGAGTTCATTATATTCTTGGAAAGAAAGAAGAATCAGAGAATGAACTAAAACATAGAAGATACAAAAAAGTGGGAAAAAGCTGATTCAACTATAAAACTAGTGGGTATTTCTCTTGAATTTTTGAGTTCTGTAAGTGGAGTTACATATTATTGGAACCGGTGGATTGATAGTCGCTCCACCTGCTGCTATTATTGCCGGTAGTTTCGGAGTTGTTGCAGCTGTAAAAACTATTTGAACTGAAACTATAGTATTAGGTGTAACAACAAAGAACAACGCTTGCGTCTGTTATTAAAAATTATAAGCAAGCTTTTTTTACTATTTTCAAAAATGTAGAGAAGATAATAAGTTAATTTTGGAATAATTAAATGGATTTATTGAACTACATAAGGAAGTGAGAAGTGAAATTAATAATATTAAATTAAAAAGGAATGTGGATAAATAAACAACTGAAAGAAAGAATATTGAACATCAATGGATGATTCTCCAGTTGGAAATATGTGACTAAGAAAGAATTGCAAAAGATTAAAGCCGAAGTTGTTGAAGTAAAAAAAGTAGAAAATCTATTAAAAATATAATAACTAAGATTAATTGTTGTTCTAGTCGTTATTAAATTATGTTGTTTATTTAATTGTCATTAAATTATTTTGTTTCATAAATGATTTAATTTCCTTTAAAATGGATAAACAAAAACTGAAAATAAATCTTAAACAAAAACAAAATGAGTATGAAGGTTCTGTAAAGAAACAATTACTTTACGGAGCTGTCACTGAAGGTGAACTCGATGGAAAAAATAAAAATATAATTGAAATAACCATTACACCATTTTATGATAAATTATTAAATGAAAATTGTAAAACAAATAAGTTTATGATAAGAAAGCGCAACATATATACTGTATTATCACTTATGTTCATCATAAAACTGGATATATATTATGAGAAAGTAATTACATTGTTTAATTTTGAAAAACAACCAGGTATTGGTTTTATTAATCATAAAGATAAACTAATATTTGAGTTGAAAACTAATTATATTACGACTAATTCAGATTAAAAAAAAATCTATTTTACTTAAACAAAAGAATATAAAAAGACAATACCAATAATGTTGTTCTAGGTGCTGATGATAAAAACCAAAGAATAAAGTTCTTGTAAAACATAAAAGTTATGATGATGAAGGGTTAGTATTAACGGGAGAGTATTTCCTATATTTAATATTAAAAGATAAAAAGAATTGTGTTTTAAATTGTGATGATAAAACATATAAAACATAAAATCGATGAAATAAAAAAAAACTTTATTTTTAATAATAAATATCTTACCAAGTCAAGTATAATTTCTTCAAATTCTCTTCCTAAGCTTAATTGATATAACACATATAAAGATAACTGTGCACATAATTTCTCATTTATTTTTGGTATTTGAAAGGATGAATATAATATATTTTTATAAGGGAGCGAATAGATTTGTTGTGTTGGCAAACAATTGTTAAAGAAGGTTAAAATTATACATTGTTAGATGAAAATTGCGAAATTGATTTTTTGAGTTTGAATTTCGAGGTAGTACGTACTGGGGAGCCTTGGGACACCCAGAAATACCCTGAAAAGTAAGTAAAAATTGAAAGCTATGTGGAAAATGATGAATATTGGATGTGGGAGGTTGTAATTTGGAGTTTTTAAGGTGTTGGAGGTTTTTTTAATAAAAAATGCTGTATCTGGTTTCGAAACTCAATTTTCATTTTTTTCAAAAGTAATAGAAAAGCTAATATACAAATCGTAAAATTTTCTGCACAGGCGAAAATTTAAATGGTTGAATTCAAAAAGTTGAATTGATTTTATATTAAATGTATAATGAATTGCATGAAATAATGGTCTTAATGTAGATTTTCTGCAGTTTATTTTTAGATAACGAGGATCATTTCACTACGCGTCTATCAACAGTTATTCATCTTAGATACGAGAAGTTAGAATAACAAGAATTGATGTTAACCTGGAAGGCGGCTGTGAATCGATTGACCCGATGGAAGGTGGGTGGTTCCTCTCGCGTAGTCATCCGGTTGACAATAGGTTGAACGGAGGAGTTGGCCCGTTGCGCGCCTCTTTGAAGGGCAGAGTTCACGTTGTCAACGTCCGAGTTGGCCACCCAGCACTCCCCGATCATGCACTTGCTCGTCACATCCAGGTTAAATAAGTTTAGTTGGTGGTACACCGCCTTGATTTTCCTTACCTGAGGTCAAGAGATGGGCAAGTGACATATTAATAGTGCTTATAGGTATGTTATTCTGTCTATTAAAATATGTACTTGTCTAGATAATAAGGCCAATTTGTGGTTTCAAAAATATTTCCATTGATGGTCTATTACATTAATTTATAGATTGTAATATAATATATCACCGCTACAAGCCGAAAAATATAAGTGCCATTTGATAATTTTTCAGTATAGCGTAATGACTGTTTCTAAACAAAACAGTAGTACTAATATAATTACTAATAAATTGAAATCCATAATAAATATGCCAATAAAACAAGAAATCTGAGTATATATATAAATAATAGGAGTCTGCGGAGATACCCACCAAACAAAAGTGTCGCGCAGTTGTTTTAGCTAAACAAACAAATATATTATGTTTCATGTATTCATAATTCTTATGCTGAATAGTATCTTTACTTATTATTTTACTCTAGTGTCGAGCTAACTGGTTTCAATACACAGAGGAAATAGTACGCAAACAAAATAAATTATACTTAGTCACTTTTATGTAATGTTTATTTAACTTTATTAACAAATCGTATAACGATAATGGCTGTCATCATATTTATATAACATTATGTAAATTAAATTTTTCTTCGCTTTCATTTAAATAGCGTTTCCAACAATGCTATCGCAGACGGCTAATTTGCTATTATTGTCCCAAAAATTCTATGGGTTTATAAATGAATGCGTCTACATAAATTGGCACATTTTATGGCTTTTTATACAATTTTAAAATTTACACCATCTAAAAATAGTCATGTGGTCTTTTCATTTGTATAATTAAAGCATTTGAAAATATTCTGTGTTACATCTTTTAATTACTATAAAAAAATGTTTGTGGTACATAATTTATATACTTATTATGATGGAATGTTTACAGCTTTCTAAAATAGCTCAATTATTTTTTAAAACTCTTAACATGTTTTCAACCGATTATGAAACACGAACTAACCGACCAGCAAACTTTGGAAAACAAATAAAAATGGTCTAGACCATTTTAGAGCTTATTAGCCACAGATAAAATGTGATGTCAGTCTCTCACCTTAACCAACCAGAGTTTAAGGTTCTTGGCAGCCGCAACCAAAACTCTGTGACGATGCTCTTTCGTCTGGTTCAGTACAGTTAAGAGGTCCTCGATTCGTGTATGAACACCTAGACGCATTTCTCGACGTTCCTCCGCTCCATTTGGACACGGATAGATGGACGCGTGGAATCTGATTGGTTGATATGACATTGGAAGTGGGGTGATTCAGAGGGATAACTACTTTACTACTAACCCCCGACATTTTATTACAATTATATAAAACACACATTTCATACAAATGGAATAATAAATAATAGCACTGATAGTATTAATAAATGTAGTGTATAAATAAAGCATAGCTCTAATAAATTTGAATTGGTTAACTTTTTTTAGATAAATTATGTAGTTTTAATAAACAGTGTTTACTTTCTAAGAAATGTGATTAAACATTATACGTATGTACATAGCCTTGTTTCTATAAATATAACATATATTAATGAAAGACAAATAACTTATGATAATATAGATAAAAGTGCATCATGAAAAATAAACAATTTTGATTATTCATTTGAAGCTCAAATCAATTTAAAATACCTACATATTAAACAAATCAATAAAAAATACACGTAAGGAAACAAAATCTTAAGACTCATTGAATAATTGATATTGAGTTATTATGTAATAATAGAAAAACCATTTAATATTGACTTTAACATTTTAATGAAAAACAGAAAATCCAAATATTCTAGTAGTAATAAAGTAAGCAAGGAGTATAAATAGAAATTGTAACAATTAAAGCGCTAAAAAATTTATTTAGTAAAAAGCGCTAAATATATTATGATAAATAATTATTGAAGTAATTTCTGTTCTGTTAGATTCCTATAAGAATGGAAATAAATATGTTGAAGAGTAAAAATTCCCTGATTAGCTACAAAAAGTGACAGTGAATATAATATGTAAATACTAAACAATAGATAATAAAACCGTGGTTAAAATTTTAAATACATTATTAAACGTATAAATAGAATTTTAAAAAATATTCAGTAGCATTTCACAAATATCGTGTAAGAAACTTTTCCAGGAATTTTATAAGTCTAACAAATTTAAAATTGATATTAAAAAAATCTTGAATAGAAAAAAATTGAAGCATAACTTAATTATATAAACGAAAAAATGCAAGGAACCATTGTAATAAAAGTATTTTCAACATAAGTAACTATAAACAAACAACAAAAATATAATAAATGCTTAATATTATTATAGAAAAAAACAGACAAAGATTAATAATATTTTCTTGTAGCATATTAACATTCATGTCTTATATAAATTATAAAAAATTATTCTATTACGTAAGCGTGATAATAGTAAATGTAAGGAATGCGCCCACAGAACATGTATAATTAGACGAATCACACTGCAAAAAACACGTTACTCAAAGATATAATCAATACCTGCGCAGTAGAGGAAAAAAGGGGTCACAGATGGCTGGACTTGATTCTGCAGAAACGCAATAACATGTAAAAGAAATAGTAGTTAGTGATTGATTAATACTGTAGTTATGATAATACAATTACTAGACCAGCTTATACCAGCACAGCAGTTTGATTCGCTTATTGTAAAATTAATATATTCAATAAAACTTTAACGCACCCTTCGCAGATTTTCCGGACACGATTTCCAAGCTGATCGCCTTGGTAGAAGATGACGAAAACGCATTTATTCACCGGATCACCCTACATTGAAATAAATAAAAAACTATTAAATATTACAATAATGATAAATAATTAGGAGCATATCAGAAAATTATTGTAAATTATTCGTTTGCAAAATAATACAATATATTATTCATATAAATTATTTTTTGAGTGTAACAATTACATAGAGTATCAAAAAACACAAATTTCAGTGTTATTCATAAAAAATATATTTCAAGACGTTTCGGTTAGTATCTATCTACCAACCATTATCAATCTTGTTATTGGTGTCTATAAAATGGATTGTATTATTTTAATATTAACTGTAACATGATTTATTACATGGAAACTCATCTTATGCAATACTATTTTTAATTCTTTTACATAATTCTTCTTAATATGTTAACTGTCCTCGCTTGAATTTAAAGCCATGTACCATTATTTGTCTCCTTGTTAATATTTAGATTGATAATGGTAGATACTAACTGAAAAGTCTCGAAATATATATTTATTTTGCTCATAAATTGTGGGGTTTTACTTCTGTATATACATATTAATTTATAAAACTGCTTATATTACAATAAAATCTATCTGCGAAAAAATCTTAAAAAGCCAAAAGAAATTATTAGAATCACTGTTGTGCTTTTATAAGGAATACAAAAGCGCATACATAATAAATGCGCCCTTATCAATTATTAAATAAAACAACCCCACCTTTCCGCAATAAAGTCATTTATATATTCACAATTGCAACCGGTTTCGGTACATAAGACAATTAACATATTATTATAAAATTAAAGCCAAAGGTTGCATAAAAAATCGTTTTGTTATTATATAAATAGAAATCAATAACATAGTTAGACGCGTTTTGTTAGTCCCCTTGGTGACAACACCAGACATTTAATTTAATTGTGTATTTATGGAATAAATTGTTTTAAATTGACTTGTATTATAGAAGATTAAAAAATACATTTTTACCAAGTTTAAGCGTGGAAAACAAAGCATTAGTAAAATGGTCAATTAAATTTAAATAAAAATCAGACAAAACATTAAAATGGTGAAGATAATTGTGGTATATTTTCAAAGCAGGAAAAAAATAAAGATAATAACACGAGAGGCTTGCATAATTGCATACAATATCCATCTTGCGTCCTTTTCATGAAGAAAATATGCCACTGCACCCCCAAAGTTTTTTCATAACACGAGAAAACATACCATTTTATTTAACCAAAATTTACAATGTCCTGAAATTATAACTATGAAATATAACAATGAAGAACTATAGTTTCAGAAAACCGATCTTATTTAGAAATTTAAATCGTGAACCTAAATAGTGCAGTGCTAGAAATGATTGTAATACTGTATAATAGATTAATATAGGGTTAATAGATTAATTACTTTGTTTTCTGTGAGTTTAACATTTTAGAGATTAGTAGGTGCTCTATAAATTCAAAATGTAATTCATCCACAATTATTTAACTCTGAAATAGCCTTATGCCTAGTCATAATTTAATTTTTAATCAAACCCCGTCACAATTTGTTTACCAAAATCTCTGAGTGAAAAAAACTACAACTTAAGTTTCATGATACCTGAAATAGGAAATATATAATAATAATATGTTCTATGTCTTAGCTCATTACATAAACACACAAAAAATAATCTAAGAATATAACAGATATTATATACGAGACATTCCTGAAATGTATTGTTCTTATACAAAATTCAAGATAATTCTGGCGTGAAAGTTATTATTTAAAAGCTACTTTTATAACCGATTCAGAAGAGCACATCGGAGTTTTATATGTATGTAACAGAGTTCCTATCCATTTTCTTAGTCTATTTCTCCTGTATTTGTATCCGAAAGTTTTCATTCACATTAATTGCATTTTAAAGCAAATCATATTGATATAGTGAATCTCGTTAAATCTAATGAATAAATCTAGTGAATTTAATTAAACTATGCATAATAATATTAATAAGCATTATGATTGATCGCGATAGTCTTGTATACAATATGTAGTATAGTTAGTAACCAAAGTAATATGGTGTAAGTGTAGTACCTAATATGCTAGATTGATGATTAGATAGAAACAGTATTGTCACTGTAGGCAAATAAATAATAAAAACCATTTGAAAATTTGTTAATTAAAAATGAACAGAGCTTTTGATGAAACTTCCCATCATATTTATGGTCGGAAAATACAAAAAGCAAAAAAAACTTATATACCCAGAAATGAGTGCCAATGAATTAGTTGCGTAAGAGATGCTAACAAATAAATATACAAAGGAGTGAGTTAAGATCATTTAATGGAATTAATAAGACATTTGGTTATACTGTCATTAACAAATTTCAACTTCGGGTTTGCTAATGGCAGTATAGTCAAATGTCTAATTAATTCCATTACATGATCTAACTCACTCCTTTGTATACTTATTTATTAGTATTATAGCGTCTCTTACACAACTTGTTCATTGACGCTCATCTCTCTGTATCTATATTTTTGCTTTTTATTCTTTCTGACCATGAATATGATGTCAAATTTCATCGAAATCTTTCTCTTATTAATTAAATGATTTATTTAAAAAATGTTCAAGTGGTTTCTCTTATTTATATTATACTAGATTGAGTTTTTGTCTTTATTAAATATTCTAGCACAGATAAGTTTGTTGACTAAGTTCAGCAATAACTTATTTTGTAATCAGAATAATATGTATATGGTGTATTGTAAGTAAAGTAATATTATGGTGTTAGTATAGTAATGAAATCATGACACGATACAGTATCTACTTTTTTGTCTCTATCTATTTCTAGCACATAATAGTTCGATTATTTTCCTTTTGGCTACACTCTTATACTTCATATGTAAAAATAATAGAAACGAAATTCACAGCCACAGGCGAAATTTTTGGGTAAAAACATTGAAATTTTGAAATCATGTTGTGTTATAAATGTTACAATAATTTAACAACATGGCAACATAATTTCTTAAGAAAGAGTGGGTTGGAATCTTTATATAATGCATAAAAACAGCTGTTTGTTTCAAGTTAACAAGTCCAACGCTAGGTAAGTGTATCTGAGTAGAAAACTAGTCAAGATATACAACATAATTCGATGTCCCCAACTATGCTCCAACTTAATCGTATCATCGATAGAAAAACAGAGCAGAACAGTGACTGCTGAACTCACGGTGGCAGGGTCTTCGAGAACTTCCTCGATTTCAGCCTGCTTGAGGAAGACATTACCTCGACAGGCGCGCCAAAGAAGTCGCTCGAATACCGGCATTCGCTCTCGGTTGAACACCCCGGTGACAAATCTATTGTAAGATGCGGAAAGATAGGCAATAGAGTGAAGCAAGTGTGCAATAAAGATCTGGTAAAGTTAAAGAAAAGATTCAAAGAAAACTAAGATTTTGTTTATACTCATTTTTTTAAACTAATATTTTGATTAATATTAATAAAATTTAAAATCTCTATAAGAGTATAATATACAGGGTGTCCAAAAGTGTCATTCAAATGTTTACTGTAAGAGAATTGGAAATATAATAAATGTTAAGCATAAAATTTAGGACTAAGTGATGTATTTATCTAGTTAACATTGATCTATGGAATGAAAACAGCAACGTATTGAGACAGGGATCTAGAAGGAAAAAACCACGTGAAAAACTTAATTACAATAACATATTAGCAGCTGCTTTATAATTGTAAAACCTCACGGACAGACACATACTTAAAGCACAATAAAAAGATGAATTCCGAGATAGACTGGTTACACCTTAATAGGACATGTCGTGTAAAATTATTAAAGAATAGTGTAGTGATCGGAGGAGACGGATGAAAAAAGAATATAAGAGTATACAAGTGAAACTGAGAGGTAGGATTACTTACTCGACTCTTTGATCACGTAAATCGACAGATTGCGGTGTGAACTCGAGTGGAATGATGGCAGCGTGTTGCTCGAACGAGGAGGTGAGATGATGAGAGGGGAGATAGCCTGAGTTGTCGAATCCAGCATCTCCCTGACCCCTGATTACCTCGCTTACATCCTGAGGGTAGAGGTGGAGTCTTATTTAGAACATGTTCTTATTATTATGTACAATTATTGTGAATTTCATAAAATACTACATATAAAAAACAATTCAAAATATAGATTGGTTAAATAGCAAAATCTATCAGCAAATGTAATATTTGACTGATTTAGCTTTTGTACGAAATTACAGGACAATAAAAGTGGAAAATATAATGTAGAATATATGTGTATTGCTGGTTTTACTTGTATTAATTCCTTTATGACTGTCATTATATGGTATATAATATATTTGCAGAACACGTTAGCTACTGTCGTAGCAGACGCTTTCTACACTGGTAATTTGAAAGATTTAATCTATTCTCTGGAGGAGTATTTTAACACAAATAAGAGTAAGTTTACACATAAAATGCTAAAATCAGTCTACATTTATACCGTAAAATGTTATATTACACTTTGCAATTCTCAAATTTTGAGAAAGTAATTAAAGTACATAAGAGTAGATTTACTCTTTTTTGTATGTCATTTCTATAAAAGTGTAAAGCTACTCCATGAAGAGTAGCAAAGGGTATCAAAATAGGGTTCGGGAAGTAAAACTTTTTTACACAGGAGGTAAAGCTGAAACCAAACTTAAAAATATAATTCACAGATAGTTTATAATATACCTAGTCGTATTGGTTTTTGTCAACCTTGATTTTAAGTTCTCGCTAGCTTAAAAAAAAACAATATTAAACTGATTACGAACATTTACAATAAATGCTTAGATATAGTTATAGGGAACTCAACAGAATAACTTATCTGAAATACTATGGGAATATTCATTACAGTAAGTCCTTTTAGACATAGATTTCATTTAGGTAGGTATATAAAATTGGTGTAGATCAGTATAGATTCAAAATAAATACGTCTTTTAATGTGCAAAGATATATAGAATTCCATGGAATGCCAAAATCTATATTAATAGGTTTACAACATAATATTCGAATTATAGTTCTGAACATAATGATATAGGCTATTTGAATAAATAAAAAAACAAACAGACAAAACTGAGTAATAAACTCAGGGTTTCGGAAACTTAGAAACTATTGGAATTTATTTCAAAATACAAATAATATACATTTTCAAATTTATTGGTTTAAAAAAATTATAAAGCAGAATAAAAAAGAATATTTGTAAACAAATTTCCAAAGCTAAACAGTTAACTAATAAGGAGAACAGACAGTACTGCTAAATAGTGAAAGCCATATTCATCATTATTTATAACAGAAAATGCCGATTATGCGTTTAAACAAAGTTTTCTTACATGTATATAAAAATACGTTTTTGGGAATTCCAATTTTGTATAATAACACTTTTGAGAATTTTCCTCGTATTTTTCTTGTCAATAAACACATAGGCAAAATATATCCTACACGTTTAACATATTTCAAAATATAAAAATTAATATAACAGACCAAAAAGGATTTCGGTTATTTTCCTTAATAAATAAAAGTTGTCTTAAAGAGAAATGAGGGTTAATGTAAATAAGTTTGTAATAAATCCTATTTAAATATATGTATATTAGGGTTACTGCGGTAATTCGATACTATGTAAATTATTACAGTTACATCGTCGAATGATATTTTATTAGGAGCATAATTATTAGATCTGGGTTCAAATGCATTCTTATAACAAAACAAGAAGCATATTTAGAATGAGTGATTGAAAACTGGAGTGTAAAGATAATTAATAAGCACTTATTTATTTAAAAAGTATTATTATTGTACATTTATATCATTATTACACATATAGAGTAATACAGAGACACTATAAAGACTTTTTGCACGTTTTCACAAATAATAACCAGCATTTTCGATAATTACTTGTATTTCGGTCTTCATAAAAAACGCTTTTTACATTATATACCATACATTCCAATCCGTAATTGTTTGATGTAGCCAAATTTGTAGGAATTTAAAAATTTTGTAGAAAATATTACCAAAAATGATGTTACATAATTTTATTTCCGTATCAAACAGTATAAAACACGGAAATAATGTTGTCAAATAACAATAACAACAGTTTTTTCAAAATAAAATTACACATATTTAAAAATAACATATCTTTCAGTAGTTTCTAGCATATCAAATCTGTATATCCTTTTTCTATAAAGATTTTTTATCGCCAAAAATGGCAAAAAGCTGGTTAGCTACAGACAATTTTAAAAGATATAAATTCATTCAAACCACA
>JAYRBW010039104.1:0-11760 GCA_036023295.1 Invenusta paracnida | reverse complement strand
ATCAAAAGCAAAATATCGATGTCATTGTATGCCCTAAATTTGCTTACATTGTTGCCCTGAAATTGTAGAATGAAAAATAAACACAATATTATAACTACTAATATTTTCTGGGCAACAATGTATACATTTATTCGGGCGCTAACGCCTAAAATATTTGCCTAAAAATATTAGTAGTAATGCTATATTAGTTACAGTAAATCATAATATGCTGATAATATAAGATCCACACGCGGTAGTTGGAAAATTAGAAAAATATTTATAAAATTAAAAAACAGAAATAAGTTGTTATTTTAAATACAATATACTAAAAATTATATTGAACGTCATAAGGAAATTAATAACCTTTAAATAATAGCACTAATTTAAAACCGGCTAATAAATTTTTTACTTAGCAATTAATACCTATAGTAGAAAAACAAGTTGTAATATATGTAATTAATTATACATAAAATTGAGAAACATATAGAATGTGAACTAAAAAAAGAAGTTTATGACAAACTTTTAATTTATTTATAATTGTTTTTAAAAAAAGTTACAAAAACACGTATACACAACATGAATATTTTGACATAAAATTATTTTAACACAGTGAAATATTTTTCAATTAAAATCTACAAGTAGATACTATATGGATATCAATATATGTATCCACTCGTATGTAACTATATATTAATAGACAAGTAGACAAGTGAAATAAATACAATTAGTGAAAAAATGTATTGACGATAATGCAAATAAATGAATGGTTAATGTACATTTCAATTTAATAACATGTTTACACAAAACTGATTTTGAAGGAAACTTCAGGTATAGAACAGACAAAAAATCATAATATTATGTACATCAAAATTTTAACATAATGTAGTTAGTAATCAAAGTTTTAGAGACAATTGCAATTGAACATATTATGTATATAGCAAACAGATTGTTTCAATAAATTCGTAAGTGGAATTATAACATAATATCCAACAGGAATTATCCATATATTTTTAACAATTGCTAAAAGGCAAAAACGTTTATATTAAGTGAAAATTACTGCAATAAAAACATTCATATTTATGGACAACATAAAACTTTTTCAATAGTAATACAGTAATGTATTGTTTAAATGACAATTATGTGAGATAAAATAACAGCAGAAGTAAAATTGCTAAAAAAATAGTTAAATAAAAATATTATTAAATAAAGTGATGTAACAGAAGTAATTCAATAGTGTGGCTTAACTAACATTGCTTGGTTGTAAGTGAAGTTTTTAACAAACGATATAATAGTCTACATTAACGCTGATATTAAGGTCATGCAGAATAGTGTTTAAAAACCCATAATATGAAAACATGGAATAATATGATTAAATGAATATAGAAATTATTTTTTATAGTATAAAATCATATAGAAACAGGCCTTAAGTTAAAACATTTCAATATCAGAATATATTGCCTTATTTCTAATTAATTTGTTTTCATCCTAGCTTGAGGATAAATTTATATTTCGGTATCTCCATAATATACTTCAAAAGTGAGTGTACGACAAGTCTTTATTTAGACAAAGTAGTCAGATTTCACAAGTCAAATAGCTTACCTAACATTAAAATTAATCAGTTTCTAACAAGGCAAATATTGATAATAATAGTATAGGAAAACGGATATCAACTTTCAACACAGCCAACAAAAATCAGATCAGATCTGAAATGAGAAGAGACAGATCAATTTTAAGAGGTGGTGGTTGGTTCTGTATCTCCCGAGGTAACAGAATCATGCTTCCTCGCGCCTCTTTTGAAGAGACTGGTCAATGCGTTTCGAGCCCGGGCCCAAAGAGATGGGGGCGGTAGAGAAGCCACCAAGGCTGTGGTTGTGTATTTGTGCACTGTCCCGAAAGCAATAGCCACGAGTGAGCACACTACACAGAGGACGTTAAAGGGCATTGAGAAGTCTGGTGTTGGCATGGAAACAAGGACACACTCGCTGTGCAGACGGATAAAGATGCCGTCTTCTTTGTCTAATGGAGAAGTAGTGCTGGTCAGGTTGGATTCGGCTGAACGTTTCTTCCAGCTCTCGATGCTGGAGGGAGGGGAGAACAGAGCGTATGGAAATGAATCAGCACAAGGGGTCTTCTTGATTTCAATAATCTGAAGCGCAATTCTTTAGGTCATAAATAGCGGCAAACTGCCTATTACATATTACATTTCGGCCAATTTGAAAATAAAGTCAGATAATTTTACTGAAGGAATGTAATATTATATAAAATATAATACCTCGAATTAAGACATAAAAAATATTTACATATTGAATTTATGTAATAAATATACTACTAAAAAAATGTAATATACGTTAACACCTGAGGAAAGTAAAACATTATATCTATAAAACTTATTTGAGCAAAGATACAATATAAAAAATATTATGAGAATGAGGTAATGAAATTTTGAAAAATATAGATTTTTAGATATAGAATATAAATTTTGAGATTATGGCATTTTTAGATAGAGCAGAATCTTCTCTACATTCTTTGAAACTTACAACTCAATGGGGATTGATAAATAGGATATAGTAATTAAAAAAAATGGCGGATGAGAATCCATATTTTATACTTTTTCATACTATCTATTTGGAAAAACCCCAAATGCTAATAAATGTTAAATATAATAGTGTGGTCAAGGTGTCCAACGAAACTTTTGTTGGTAGAACTGTCCTAGACTTGGGAACATAAAATTATGCTATCCTTTCTTTTAATGAGGGAGCGTTAGGCAGCTCATTGTAAAAAGGGTTAAGACAGTACAATTATTGGTATATTATAGCCAAAAGGAATACCCTTTTAGAAAAAGTACATTTAGTAGAAATTTGAGGAATTTATCTAATATACACATTGATAAACTTTACCTGTATTATTTAATAAAAATTATTAATAATATTCAGATTATTACAGGAATTCAGGATTATAATTACACAATTTGAGTAATATAGTAAATTCAGAAGATATTATGTTCTATGAAAAATGTATAGACACAATTATTAATTGAAATGTTTTAAAACTGTTAATAATTTCAAAGAAATATCTAATACTGTTTTTGTTAAAAAGGTATGTACATAAAGATCCTGTATTTTAAGCTTCCGGGATATGGTGTAACTTCTCCCCATAAAGTCAAAAAAGCTATTTTTAGAATTTATGCAATGAATATACTAAATATAAATTTCATATACTTATATAAAGCATTAGGAAAGAAAACATATAATATATACAAAATATACTAATAAATATAATATACAAAAAAAATACAAATATATTTGTACATAATAATTTATTTAGACAAAGATACAAACTACAAACAATTGTATTACTAAATTTGAACGCCATCAATTTGAACGTAAGGATTTATAATAAATGCCATTCGACTTTTTTAGAATATTTTAGTATACATATATTCCCTTTAAAATAAACAAAAATAATTTATTACATTGCTTTCGACATCCATTTATTGAGAAATCAACAATAGTGGCTCTATTAATACGAAAATTGTCGTTGTAGAGAAGTGAGCACACTTAAACGGTTATTCGGTTCCATATATCTTAAAAAATAATGTCCAAACCGGATATTATTAGAGAACACCCAGAAACAATTTTACAGTTCAAAGACCCACCACAAGATTTAACAAAGAGCATTCGATATAGTAAAGGGAAGTCTATTAACCTACAATTGGGTGTATGTTGCCGCCCACTGAGGCAGAGCACGTCTTGTGGGGTGGAGTGGAGGTATATGGGCCATATCCTCAGCAGCAATACGGAATGAAAGAGAGGCTGCGGGAAGGTAGAACCCGTGGTTTGCGTCGGGCGGATACTCGTTCCAGCGCTGAAGTAGCTTGCGGAATTTGTAGGTAACGGTGAGAGTCGCTTCTGCCGGCAGGTCCAGCACGGCTTCCATGTGGGCCATCTGGGTGCGTGCTCGGCTTGGACGGTAGAGAATGTATTCTAGAAGGAGTTGAGGAATTAGTGTATTATCACACTGAATGCTAAAAGTAACGGAATTCAATCATATGATGATCATATCAGTTCTCAATAGAAGATATAATAAACACAACTAAATTTAATATTTTTGTTTCTACTGCTTTGAGCCTAGTTAAATGTTGTCACAACTGTTACAATTATACTATGAAAAGGGGATTTAATAACATTGCCTGAAAAAGTGGTTATTTTATTAATTTTCATATTTACTATATTTATGCGAAATCAACTTTAAGCACCTTGGAGATTAACGATATGAAGCACTTGTAACATCAAGGACAGTGAAAGCCAAATAATATCAAAAGTTGAATAATTGAAAAAATCGGCTACAGTGTACAACGGGGCATAGTAATAAAGCTAATTTAAGAAATACACTATAATTTATGTAACATTAATTTTCATAATTAAACAGAAAAATAATTATGTTAATATATTTAGCAATGAAATACATAACTAAGATTTTTTCACGTTTTAATTCGAAGTAATACAGAGTAAAAAACAAGTAAATTAACAAAATATAATGGTAAAATGAAATTTTCAGAAAGAAACTTTTATAAGTAACAAAAATCAAGCTTTGTTACACATACTTGGCTTCCTAACTCGGCCATTGATAGCGAACTCAAGACTGCGATACTCCATTCTCGTGAACCAGGGCAGAAGGTCCGTGTAGACCACAGTGAGATGCTTGTCGTGTCGACTGGTGATCACTGCCCGCACTCCACCCATCTCATTACCTACCCCTGTGGAAAACTTTGCCAGGCTGACCATTGTTCCGGGAACTAAAGGCAGCCCACTATACACTCTCACAGGCAGACGCTTGTCCCCAGTGGCTAGGTGTTGGTGCACCTCATACAGACCGATTCTTATGGGCGAGGATTCATTACTCTTGGTGCTAGAGCTTGGAGCTTCGTAAGGGTAGAGGTTAAGTGTACGCGAGGGTAGAGGTTCTAGGCGTCCGTTGACCAGAGGAACCATGAGGAGGCGCGAGCTGGAGGCCATAGGACATGTGTCTAAGATGTCAAGTACAGGCCAGGCTGATAGAGGGGAGACCAGAATGTGTATTACAATGTAGAAAAGCGTCTGCATCCAGAAGTCAAATCAAGAACTCTTGGCTGTTTTTTATGTCATCTATTAGTGATATAGACTGATTTAAAATCTTCAATACATGTTTGGCTGTAAAATCTTGTGATTCAAAGGAAGCTTTTATTAGAGGCTTAGTATTAACACGTTCTTCAATACGCAGGAGACACGAGTCCAAGCTATTAAAATCCAATGAAAATCCTTAGGATTGTTTCTTATCATCAGAAAATAGTAAGAAAGTGTATGCAAGACTATATTTTTTCTAAGTCTTGGTATCGGGAGTAACCGATTGGACGGTGACCAAATTAAAATGACGTGTATGTAGATAGGGAAGTTAATCAAACCTGTTTTATTCTGTAATTGCTAACTCTATTCACTGTTACGTCAAAAGAAGAATCATCGACTACCCCAAAGGGTCCAATTTTAACAGAAAGAAAGGTGAGTCGAATGTGTGTTTGGCCTAGCAAAATACCAAAGGTTACAAGTTATTATTGTCGGTCTTTATCTAAATGTGTTTACATCAATATAAATTATCCAGTGTTATACGATTGGCATGACGGCAATGGTGGTAGAACAGCAAATGAATTTGTTGAATAAATTCCTCTTAAGTAAAATTTTATAAATAAAAAGAAAAAGGTTCATACTACGAAATGTTTGAGACAATTCTTTACCAGCAGCTACATTGGCAACGAGTAGGAAGTACAAGAATTAATTAAATAATAACATTAGAGCAATTATAAGCGACAATATATTAAAAATTTATTAATGAAATGAGAGTACAGCAAACAGACGTGAAATCCATATTGTCACTAAGCACCTTATAATCTGCCGATCAATACGCGAACTCGTTTCAGCCTTCAAAGTAATCGTCGCGTCTACTAACAAGCTGAAATTATCGATTTTGGAGGCTTTATTCATTCTTTTTTATCTGCCAGTATTATGTGTTCACAAATAGTTTGATTATTTCGTAATCTTATCCCTTCGGCTAACAAATGTATGTTTCTGTAGCAATTTGCATTTCACGTTTGTTTGCTGTATACTCTCATCTCATTACGTAATTTTTCTAATGTTAATACACATGTGAGATATTAAGCGGACAACGACAGAGAATTTTGTGATCACTATTTTTAACATTATGAAAAATTAAGTAACGTGTTGCTCGCGTTAGTTATCCTAATTATGACTATAATGAAGATAAACAAACAGAACGTGCCTTTTAAAACTGATGGAAAAATTACAGCAACAGAATATAAATGGCAAGCTCTAAATAGAAAATGAACCTTTCCCCATGAAATTTACAGACAACATTACATTACTATTCACTCACCCCAATACGAAATTGGAAGCGATTCTAATAAAAAGAAAGCCGGACAAAACTTAATAAAAACTTAATCATATATTTAAAATACTTCCAAAAATCGAAATAAATACATATGAACCAATTATTTCTTAAAATTTGGTGGGCTGATATGTTTATATTGATACAAGTCTTAATAGGTACATATTATACAACATAAAAAATAATCAATGATGTATGCCACATAAAAAACTATATACATGATTATAATTAATTTTATACAAAAACATAAGTACTATTTTATTGACACAATGAACGGAAACCGCAAAACTAAATATAGTTTCTAAAATAGATAATCTTATAAAACTATCTATAATCCCAACGTAAATAGTAAAGTTACACCCATGAAATACTTTTTGGCGTTAAATATGCGTTTATATTTTCTCAATTTGACAACTAAAGGTTTGATACGAATTTGAAAATGAATAAAAATAAAATTGAAAAGGAAAATATTTATGTATTTAAAATTATCCAATAAAAGAGAAAAGGCTCCTACAAAATACTCACATTCAGCTTTTAATGACGCTTCGTTGTAAATGTATCTGTCGAGGACAACGGTTAAGGTTTGTCGTAGTTCAACTCCCAGATGAATACATGCCGCATCCTGGGGGTATTTTAAGAAAATACATTCAATTAATAAAAGATAAGACATTTAAAATGCATATGTACAATAATTGCTAACATTAGATAATATATGGTTATATATTTATACATATTATCAATATTAAAAGACAAATAACAGTCTTAAGAGATTTTAATTGTCAAAAGTTAATTGTCTTATAATAATAATATGTATTTAGTTGTAAAGCATTCATAAAACTGTGAGATGCTGGAGCGCAAAAATTACAATATCAAAGTCACACACACAAATATATATATAAAAAAGAAATATTTGGATACTATAACACTCGAAGATAAAGTTAGCTAAACCAGGAATAAAAAACATGTCATCCAATAAAAAGTTAGTACTTTTTTTTACGAATATGAATTATTTTTTATGGAAATAACTACAAACAATTAGAACATTTCTATCGAAAAATAAAAAAATATATACCTATATTACGTACATAGTTATTGTTTGGATATTATAGTTCTAATTTTGTGTAATGAAAAAATATGATCTAACTTTACTATTGTTAATGAAATATTTACTACATAAAATCGGGAAAACACCATAAATTAAGAGTGCAAACAAAGAGAATTTCACTAAAAGACATTCTCTGTTAGCATTTCAAAATTGTATGTCACTGTTGCTTCATCGCATTAACACTTACTTTTACTTCTTTAGATAAGTCTAATATTTCTTTATTTTAGATTCTATTTAAACTGTTAGAAAAATACCGAACAGTGAGTGAAACCAATTAGTGCATACCCAACAAACAGGTCGTACTGCCAACGAGAGCGCATAGTAACGCGATAAGAAGAGCTTCTTGGAGATGACCTGACGCACTAGGCCAGCCTTGTTTTTACAGGGCAGAAGCCGGATCCATGGGGTGAGGTTCTCTGTGCACACGGATTCATGGGGCAGTTGACCGTAGCGCAGGTGCTTCTCTGGCTGACTCGCCACTCGCGCCTTGCTCAGACCTTCGGGTCGGAAGGACCAGCGCGGCATTACTGAGTGTCTCGAGTCAGCGAGTTGATTCAGAGAGGCGCAGAACATGCCCGAAAGGGACTGGGTCAGTTGGCGCCATTGCAGGTCCACGCTGAAGAAGGCACGAGAGAGTAGAATGTCGAATATATTTGAAATAAAATATAACAATTTTGAGATATGAAACTGTTAAAAATGCATCTTTTAATTGTAGGTACTGCTTTGTTTATAATTTGTTATGTATTCCAAAAAATGTATACAAATAAACCGCACAAAATATAGGAATAAATCAAAAAGTAAAATATTGCTGAGACTATTTAGCATTGATATATTTAAAACAACCGTCCCACAATTACATAACAATAAATCACTACGATAACGGTAGCTCTTTCGAATGTATTTCCAGAAAAATAATATTAATTAATTATAAGAAACATTTTTTACTTTAGAAATCGGGACAAATGTCTTGTTACAGATGCAAATTTCTGAAGAATGCAGTCAACTTACTTGCGAGTATTCTGAGAGAACCATGCCCAAAGTTCAGCAGCCCCTGATGCTGCTGGTACGAATGGATAACCCCACTGTTTGGTATCCCAAAAGCCACGAACCAGTGATAGATGAAGTTCATTCACAGAATATTTGGTCATCAATTCGGATATCGGCTTTGGAAACATATGGAAATGTTGAGCTGAAATAAAAACGAGACAAAGAGATAAATATGCTCTATAATGAAATTTGGATAAATTTTATTGTCACAAGAAATTTGCTATAATTTGTCGATTATAGATTATTATAGTACTTATGAGTAGAATAATAAGGTAAAATAAGAATATCTGGTGAAACAATTTTTTCCCGTCAATAGTTATGATTTAGATCGTGTATAATTAATTTTTGGTATAAATAAATAACTTTGTGAATTAGTATATATTTAAACTAAAAATAAATTTAAATATTAACCATTTTGAAGAGACCTTAGCCGAGATTCAAACTTATAGCGTCATATGAAGCGAGAGTTATTACTCTTACACTATGAAGAGGTGCATAATTAAAAAAAATGTTGTGATCATGTATGGGATGCTGGTAAGTATCCAATGCTAGTATAAAAGATAGCATCTATTATTCTTAATTTCTAATGTATTCTGTATCAATACACAACAAAATATTTGTGTTATATTTTAATGTTTTGTGATATTTGTTTGAATATCGTGTTACAATTACAATGAAAAAAAATTATGCAATTTACTAAAATAAGAAGCTAGTCTAACGATCCTATTGTTTAGATTTTTCCAGGATGAGGTGGACTTATCTAACTTTAGAAAAGGTATTTGCTCTAATCAAAATGGAAGAATTTATATCTGCTACTCGAATTTATATTGATAATGGGAACATGGATGGAACTATAGGATAAATGTAAATAATGTAGCTTGTAAATAGATATTTATTTAAATTTTTCATTAAATGAAAAATCAGCGCATCAGATATTAAAAAAGTGAATATCTGCCATATTTGTAATTTGGAGCTTAATTCTTTGGAATTAATTAAGTCACTCTTTTAGAAAGAGAACGAGAGTTCTAGAGGGCAAAGTTTAAACAAGGAGAAGATAGTCGCTGGTGGTTTACGATATGACTGTGTTTTATTACTATATACGAGTTTGGTTGAGTTTGAGAATGAGAAACTAAAACATGAGATTGTCAAGCTCAAAAAAGGAATTGCTAACTGGATGAAAAAATAGATGACACAATGGATGACATCGATTTACTATTCCAAAAATAAAATTCTATTGATAGGGCTTGATACACCAAATAAAGACTTTGATAGCATCATAAAACTGGCCATTTCCACCCTTCAGAAACATAGCATACCAACAGAAGATATTTCACATGCCTACAAGAGTGGGATTAAAACCAACTCTCCAATATACATTGTAACAAAAGATAAACACCAAAAGCACACCATCATGAAGACCAGATGGAACCTAAAAGGAGCCAGAATCTATCCCAGAGACTGAGGGCCAAGCTGCATTTCATCCTCTGACACAAATAATTGGAGGGAAAGATCTAACACACTTGGACTTGGGATGGAGAAATCTTTGTCCAGGACCTGAAAGGCTCAGGGCTAAGTATAAATCCCTTCTTATTGCACAAAATTATTAAATTCTATTGTAATTATACATCTGTCTATTAGAGTTCTATACAATGTATTGTACACAACTACCTTACATACTACATTTTACACTTAAACTTATCTAACCACTCACTGAATAATAAAAGTGCTCAGCTATTAGCAATTAAATTTTAAATTACCTGTATAAATTTATAATCATGAGATACAAGCAAAAGTATTATTCAGAAAATGATTTTAATATACTAAACAAAACAAATTACATTAACAAAAACTCATTGAGTTTATATCATTTAAATATAAGAAGTCTAAATAAAAACGTTAATACATTTCTAATACATCTTGCTGCCTTAGGATGTAAATTTGATATTATTGTGATAAGTGCACCACATTAAAATAATTGTAGATAATAAACCCACTAAATTAATAGGTATATACAGGCACCCTGATAGCAATATTGATGAAATTTGTGATTATATAAATAGTATAAGCAAAATGACAAACAATCAAAATTGCCTTATCATGGGAGATATCAGAATTAATTTAATATATATACAAATAATGCCAATACATCCAATATATGGAATTAATGGCCACCAATCAATTATTTACTGTTATAAAAATACCAAGGATAACAAATTGATCCCATTTTTACTATACAAATATGAAAAAGCACAACCAGTTCTCAGGTGTACTTATATGATTGACATCAGTGATCATTTTGCTCAATTCCTCATTCTAAAAATCAATAAAATAAAGTTTAGCAAAAGACCTATGATAAGAATGTTTAGTGAAAAATATAATTAAATACAAAGTAAGAATTTCAGAAACAGAATTTAGTGAAAAAACTGATAGTAGTCCAATTGATATAGCCAGCTATACATTTATTGATAAAGTTCATACTATATATGAGTATGACGAATGCTTCCCAAAAGTAAAAATGTCTAGAAAACAATACAAAAGCAAGCCATGGATAACAAACTCTATAATCAAGTCATGCAAAATGAAAACAAAACTGTTTAAGATGTGGAAAAATAAGGACATAGTGAATTAAGGCATAAACAATACAAAAAAATTGTGATAAATGCATAAAAGAAGGAATAAAATCAAAGAGAAAATACCAATATTATATGCATTAACCAGTTGTGCCCGGGATGGCAAGATTGTCTTGCCATGAACATTTGTACCCCCAGCACTGGGGTGGCAAGACTGTCTTGCCATAGCAATTTCATTACTTTTATGGAGTTTTAAAAATAATTACAAGCTAAATCAATGAAAACACATTTAACTAGCCCGATTCTAGGTGTAAGAAATTTTTTGAACAATTCTGGTTGCTGGGAGAAACATGAGAGGAATTTGAAAAATATTCCATACTTAGTCCATTTCTTAGTTTTATCTTGTATTTATATTGCATTTATTCTTAGATTTTAGTATTCCCGTATTTGGTAGTAATTTTAGAGTATTTCATTGTATTTTTTTGCGAGTTGATTATTGTATTTTGCATGCAAATTATTTGTAGTAATTAGTTTGTATTTTGTATCACTAAATTTAGTAATAATTTGATTGTGTTTCTTATAGTATTTTATAGTAGTATTTCTGCATTTATTAGCATCTTTATT